>CAUYPO010053229.1:0-21910 GCA_963574435.1 Cheirogaleus major | reverse complement strand
ATTTTAGAATAATGAGACAAAATACAACACAAATAAAATGTTGAAAGAATTAATTAAATGTATATTTGCATAAATTATTAGAGCCCTGGTCAAGAGATCATATTGAAATAGTAATCCAAGAGAAGTCCAAGCATAAAAACTATGTTTTCAAACTCCTGGGTTTTTTTTTGTTGTTGTTGTTTGTTTGTTTGCTTTTTGAGACAGAGTCTCGCTTTGTTGCTTAGGCTAAAGTGAGCACCGTGGCGTCAGCCTAGCTCACAGCAACCTCAAACTCCTGGGCTCAAGGGATCCTCCTGCCTCAGCCTCCCAAGTAGCTAGGACTAGAGGCACGAGCCACCATGTCCAGCTAATTTTTTATTTCTATTTTTAATTGACTGGCTAATTCTTTCTGTTTTTAGTAGAGACAGGGTCTCGCTCTTGTTCAGGCTGGTCTCGAACTCCTGAACTTCTAGCTATCCTCCTGCCTCAGACTCCCAGAGTGTTAGGATTACAAGCGTGAGCCACCACGCCTGACCAAAACCTATGCTTTCTACATAATTACTCTTATTCATTTGGTGAGAATTTTTAGTATATTATATTTCAGCGACAATAGACATTTACTCTGGAGATATTTTATAATATTGGGTCTATATTTAAAATACTTTTTGTAATACAAAATTAATACATGATTGTTGTGAAAGTGAGACAATAGAAAGATTTATTTTTAAAAAAGCTAATCATCTCCCTCTATAATCCACACCCTCCATCTCACTTCTGTAAATTAATCGATGTCAACAGCCAGGTGAGTACCCTTCCTCACCTTTCTCTGTGCATGCACATCCTACAGATATTTATAAGCAAACTGTAAAGGGGAAAGTTTGCCTGTTTTTTTACATATATATATATATAATCATGTTATATAACATAATTTAAATTAACTCACATTTTATATAATAAAGTAAACACATCCCTAGCCTAAAGACATAGCAATAACTTATTTTTTAAACTAATTTCTTGACACACACACTCCAAGCACACACACATGTTTTAGAATGAATGAGATTATTTCACACATCACATACTGGGATATTTTTAACACAACCCTTTCATTTCTTTCATTCTTTTTATTTCCTTTTTTTTTTTTTTCTTTTACTCTACTCCTTCTCTGAATCTTTATGATATCAATTCCTCCTCTTCTGCATCAATCCTCCAACCTGGGTAACCAGTTATTAACTTGGCCTGTTTCTTTCTTACTTTTGGACATGATCATGTAATCACATGAAAACAGACTAAGATTCATGAATAGAGACATTGGGAATTGAGTTGTTGTAATCATTTAATGGGATATCATGGTATGCTTTTCTCTACAACTTACTTTTCTCACTTAGAAGCACTTCATAGAAATTCCTCCAATTCAAGTAGCATAACTTTAAACACTATATAGTATTCCACAGGGGTGACAGAACATTAACGGGAAGTCACTCTGTTTTCAGGTTTTTGCAATTTTGAACATTGCCTTGAATATATATTCTTAATTACTGGTAATTTTGTTTCTATGATGTAGAGCCTCAGGCGTGGGATTGTTGGATAAAGGAGTAAAAATAGTTTAATTTTAATGAATATTTCCAAAAAGACTAATATTATTCATATTTCCACAAACAATACAGAAGAATCTCTTCTTATCATTCTATTTGAATTTTGAAAATCTGATGGATTTAAAGTAGTACTTTGTTACTATTCAGTAGCATTTCTCTAACTACTAGTTAGAGAGTTTTCTTTACATTTAGGGCCATTTCTATTTGCTTGTCTGTGAATTTCATATCTGTGAATTTCATATCTTTTACTCACAGAATCTCTTTAACACATATTACCAAGGAGTATAAAAGAAAATTTTTATAGTGATTGTATTATGCAAAATCATTCTCTATCTCAAATCTCAATTAGATTGCCTCATCCACTAATAAGAAAATATTCCATTTCAAAAGAGATATGTGCCAAATAATATGTGAAATGTCTTGCTAAAAATGCAGCATATATTTAATATTTGAAGATTGTAACTTTTAAAAGATCTGGGATGGAGAATAGAAAGATGCCTTTCTAATAAGAACATCATATGGTTCCAAAGAAGGTACACTACAGAACACATTTAGAAAAACTTACATAATTTTTAAAATGTTCTAATTAGACATTTTACTCATTCAAAGTATTTTACTATTGATTTTTTAGAGGTACATACTTGCTCTATTGTGACCAAATAGAGTTATAATCCTGCTTCAATCTAGCCACTAGGTTCTGATTTATCAAATTTTTTTAAAAACCCAAAGTAATTCTCCAAGTAGCCATAGAAAAAATATAAATGCAAACTTTGAAATATTTTCAGATGATTTAGTAATTCTCAAACTATATAATCAAATCTTTTTTGCTAAAATTATTTATTATTAATATAATTCTCAAAAATTCAATTTGAGAATTATTAAATCACTTGTATTTTTTCACTTGTGGTCAGTTCTAATAACTTAAACTACATTTAAATGCAATTTTATACAACCATTTTTAAATAATTTACTCATATTCCAGGAGATGTTGCCCACCTTTATCCCTGCAGTTAAATATTGAAAAAAAAAACCATTTTCTGCAGTTTAATATAAATTTAGTGTAGAAGCAATGCTTTTGAATCAATGGGTTTACATAGGAGTTGTTTGTCTTTAGATAGATAGATAAACAAGTAAAACTTGGAATTCAAGGAACTCTGCTCCAATCAATCCTCTGTATTCTCAAGACTTGCACTAATAATATTTTACTTTTGGAGAGAAATTTTAAATACTTTCATGTATGTGATTTAAGTTTATTGTTAAAACTCCTGAAAAGAAATGTTTTAAACTGATACCTAGAGCAGTGCCTTGCTCAAATATATCGAGCTATATTAGCTGAAAGAGTTAAGACTCAAATTCAGGTTTTCTGATAGTATATGTAGTTGTTTTTATATCACAATGCTAGAAGTAGCATTTTACAACTGTAATCCAAACAGCATTATGTTCTGGAGCTAATAAGATGAATTCCATAAACAAACAAACAAACAAAAAGTAGCGGAATATTAATGGTCAATGAATTTGAAGGGTTTAAGTTTATATTTAACCGATTTCTTTGAAGAACAACTTTCCAGAGTCCTTAAAAGGCTAGTATACATGACAAAAACATATGCAGACATAATTCAGTAAACTTGTTTGACCAGAGGCCCTGACATTTTATCAACATCTCAGGAAACCCAAGTTCCAGTAGACTCAGTGTATTAAATATCACCCTACTGAAAAAACCTTGTGTCCCCCAAATTTGAAATATGTGTACTTGGACAAGATTCTCAAAGAACAGATCCAACACTCAAAATTAATTTCCTGCTGTATATTGTGTGGCCCCTTTTTCTCTTTTAAATATTCAACATAAGGGAGTTAAGGAATCCTGTAAATCTCAAAGAGGACAAATACAATTGTAAGGTATAGACATTGGAAAAGAGACTCAGTAGAGAGAAAGAAAATTTTCCCGGCTGGAGATCTATACCTCAAACCTGCTTGCACCCAGTAGGCCAATGATTAATTTAACAACTCTCTGAAATTTATGGTAGTCATAATTGTTATACAGAGTGGCTGGGCTAGCTTTCTATAAATATCTAAAACCTAGGGAGAAGAAAGGAATTTTGATGAAACAATTCCATTTCCCACTTCAGCTAGTGGGTTATCAATCTATTTTATTTAATTTATTGATTATTTCATTCAGAAAATTTTTATATGTATTCATTCATTTATTCAACAAACATTAATTCCATTATTTGTTCCAGCTACTGTGCTCAAAGTTTATTAAAGTTAATCCATGTGTTGTGTTTCCCAGAGGTGATGGAATGAATTGAACTACCTCTCTACATAAATGACCACCTTATGCCACTTTATTGCAGCAAGAATAATCAAGAATTTTAGTCAAACAGGAAGGGAAAAGTGCTTCACTGAAGCTGCAAGACACAGGTCAAGTTCTAAGTCCAGAGTGCAATGGCCATTCATCAGCCTCTCTACGCCTCACTGATTTTCTCACAGTTGAAATAGTGAAAATAATGCCAGCCCTGAAACACCAAAAGGTTGTTTGGGAATTAAATAAATGTACCAGCTGTAGTATAAAGCACTATGACTTAAAAAATGCCATTCAATATGCTTTTAATTTAAAATTTCATGGTATCACAATTGAGAAGTTTTGAGAAGTTACCTCAAGTAAATAAAATATGCTCCTACTCTGCTGTACAATTGGCATTCACTCCTATCAGCTATACAGCATCAAAGTTCATATAATGGAAAATAAATCTCGATTAGAATATACATTCTTGAAATAGTTGTAAGATATTGTGTATAGATGTTCTTTAGCATAAACATGATTGCTTTGCTTTAGTGTTTCATTTTATTTTATTCCAGCCCCATAGTATTTTGATCATTTGAAAACTCTGATAGCAAAACTTTGCCTTTCTTGCTGGAACAACTACTCATCTAAGAAAAATATTTTTCAACCACCGTCTAATCCTGAATCACACAACAGTAAGCTCCAACTCATAAACATCTCATGTGGAGTAACTCATTTTCTAGGTGTGGAATTTCCTTTCACAATATCATTTTCATGACAAATTCAAAATACAATCTGCAGGAAAAGCAGTCACTTCCAACAAAGCAAGGCATTTCTATAAAACCATGCATTATTTTTACACTAAATTCAAAATACATAACTTGCAGTATCATCACCTTCAAGCAACATTTCTTGAACAACACCTAAGTACAATATGTATGTGAAAATATATTGGAGTTTTCTATTAAGTAGATATGTGTATGTATGTGTCAGTGTGTAAAATCAAAAAAGTGGTATTGCATAAGTATGGGCATATTTAATATAAAGATAAACAGAAAGGAATCAAGCATAACACCACAAAATATTATCAAATCACAGAGGAAGACAGCAAGAGAGGAAGGGAGAAACAAAGGATTTATAAAACATACAGCAACAGTCAAGAAGATGACACTACAAAGTCCTTCTTTATCAATAATTACTTTAAATGGATTAAGTTCTCCAATCAAAAGGTATAAAGTGGCTGAATGGATTTAAAAATAAAAGAAGAAAAAAAGAATAAAATAAGCACCAACTACATGCTGTCTATAGGATACTCACTTCAGGTGAAAGGACACACATAGACTAAAAGTAAAGGGATGGGAAAAAGCTACTACATGCAATCGTTAACCAAAAGAAGGTAGTAGAAGCTAACCATATATCAGACAAAATAGACATGAAGTCAAAAAACATCCGAAGAGACAAAGAGACAATGACGAAGGAGTAAATTCATTGAGAGGACATAACAATTATAAATATATACACACAATATATATGCAACATTAAAGCACTGTATAAACTATTTAATAAATATTAACAGATATGAAGGGAGAAATAGTCAGCAATGCAATAACAGCAGAAGACTTCAATAACCTACTTCCAACAAAGGATAGATCGCCAAACAGAAAATCAATACATCAGACTTGAACTATAATTTAGACCAAATGGACCCAACATATATATACAGAACATATACAGACCCAACATATATATACAGTAGCAGCAGAATACATATTGTTCTCAACTGCACATGGAAGATGCATCGTGATAGATCATATGTTATAGCCAAAATTGTCTTAACGTATTTGAGAAGATTGAAAGCACATCAAGCATCTTTCTGACCACAATAGTGTCAAACTAGAAATCAGTAACAGTTGGAAAAATGGAAAATTCACATATATGTGGAAATTAAACAACATACTACTGAACAACAATAGATCAAAGAAGAATTCAAAACAAAAAACAAAAACACTTAAGAGAAGTGAAAATGAAAACAAAATATATCAAATTTTATGGATTCAGCAAAAGCATCTCTAAGAGAGAAGCTCATAGTAAGTAATAGGGCAGGGAAAAAATAAGCAACCTAATCAGAAAGGAAGAAGTAAAGCTTTCTCTTTGCAAGTAACATGATCCGATGTATAGAAAAACCTAAAGAGTCAATAAAAAAAAGGTTCTAATAAAAAAATTCAGTAAAGTTACAGGATACAAAATTAACATGTAAAATTCAGTTGCATATACCAATAATGAACTATCATTATTAATAGTTCAGAAAATAACCCCATTTACAATAGCATGAAAAATACTTAGCAATAAATTAAACCACCAAGGTGAAAAATCTATACAATGAAAACTATAAAATATCAATTAAAATATTTGAAGAAGACACAAATAAATTGAAAGAAATCTCATGTTAATGAATCAGAAGAATTAATATTGTCAAAATGTTACTATTACCTAAAGTAATCTACATAGTCAATGCACTTCTTATCAAAATTCCAATGGTATTATTTTACAGAAATACAGGAAACAAGCATAAAAATCACATGGAATTACAAGAGACAAGATCCTGGATAGCTAAAACAATCTTCAGCAAGAAGAGCAAAGCTGGAAGCAACACACTTCCTGATTTCAAATTTTGTTACAAAGATATAGTAGTAGTAATTAAAACATTATGGTACTGGAATAAAAATAAACATGTAGACCAATGGATAGAATAGAATTGTATGTGTGTTCAAGTTAAAATATCCTTCCTATAGTTTATAAAATGGTGTACACCTGCATTATGGAATTTATATTTTCATATAAATTATTTTTTCTGTAATGCAGATACAGATCAGGAACATACTACACACAATTTTTTTAAAATTATTAAGCAACAACAGATGCAAAAAACAGCTATGAATTGTGTGAAGTGGAAATGTCTTCAAAGCTATGAGAGAGGGTTAATTTTTCCATAATGCCTGACCTCTACCTGTCAGCTTCCCAGATTGAATACAATACAGTCAGCATGACTACCTGTAAAAAAGCAACTGTAAAAGATTTAGGCAAAAATGTAGTTTTTAAAATGTATTTTTCAAATATATTATTTCCCTTCAATGACTAATATGGAGGAAAATAAAACTTGAGTACCAAGAGGGAGGAATGACTTATGAAATCATGACATTTGGGGAGTTAGGAGAGAGAGTGAACCTCCATTTAACCTCCTTCTTGGCTCTCACGTGTCTTTAAAAAAAATTGCCAAGACAGTTTAATTTAACCAGCTGATTTTAAATTGCTCCTTGGGGCTGATTTTGTAAAACTTCTTTGATATTTTATGGTTCTACAGTTTTATGAGCACCATAAATGCCACAAACCTTAGATATGGCATAGCATTTCAACAGGAACATCTTTTCTTAGAATCAGGGTTACTGACTTCTGAAATCTATTAACAGTCTCACTCCAGTTTAAATTTCACCAGGCTACCTAACAGGACCATCAGTTTAGTGTAACATTACCCTGAGTACTTTTATTATCGACCTTCATTACTTAAATGTTCCTTTTTTTTTCCCTGAGCAAATAATCTATGACCTATATAGAATACAGAACTTTCAGGTGTCTGTCTACTAAATTAAAAACTTAGCAATACATCTAGGAGCACAGTAAAATTACTCTTCAGAAGGCACTGATCACACAAGCAATCAGGATTGATACTCCAGGGAGACAGCATTTATTATTTTTGTACCAGAATACCAAGCAATTAAAAAAATGTAAAATCCGTTAACAGTGTTATAAACGAAAGGCCAGTAGCTACATGATGACCATTAACACTGGCAGAACAGAAGGGATCCATGTGCCTGTCTCTAATATGTTCTAGCACATTTAACATGTTCCACGCTTAAAACCCCTTAGAATAGGGTATTAACAAGGCATAATGTTTCATTTCTATCCTTGGAAAACTAACTGGGACGCTGTTGTTTTCCATGCTTCTAAATAGTTCCTTTTAAATCAAGTCCTTTTTTCTACATCCTTTATTTTTTGAAGAAATTGTAGCAAGGCAAGTGATACCCATAACAGATGCAATTCCCTTCATTATAAGTGAAGTCACTCCTGCTCAGAGCTCAAGGACACTTCGGCACTTTTGGTTTCGATGAGAGAGCAATAATTGATTATCTTAAAACCTTAACACTACTACACAGGACAAGGAGACAGTCTCTAGATACACCTGCAACGCTTTTGCAAAGCTTTGCTTTTTAAAAGATGATATGGATTTCACAAATGCATTATTGCAGTTTGTGTTGAGAAGCGGAAAGCTCACACAAAAGGCTGAAAAGGAAATCATTTTAACCTCAAGAAGAAAGCTATTATTATCTCCATCCAGGATTCCAATTAAAGAATATCCAAGAGAAAACAACACTAGGGGAGATAGTAATGAACATTTCAGATTAGCTTTCAAGAGCTGCATGTTTAAAGAGTAAAGAATAATGAACCAGAGACACATCCTGTAAATTCCGTCAAGTTTATTTCCGCCATTAGTCAATATATATATAAAAAAGAGCTATGAGAAGGGGTGCCCTTAAGCTGATAACACCAAATCATTTTGCCCTCAAATACACTGAAGCAATGTGTAGCTTTCCATTTTACATTAGTGAAATAGCAGCAAGATGAGGAGTAACACAAAACAGTGAACATTGCCTAGCCTTTAACTACTTGCCCAGGAACACATGACTGAGGTGACATTTCTAAGTAATTGTCAAATATTAGATACAGATTTTTCAAAAGCTTAGGCCAATAAAAAGTTTTGTGGGTGGGTAATAACAATACGAACAGTTATAATTACAAAACAAGATAGTAACATGATGCCTATATCTACTGAAAGGCAGGCATGTGTTAAGTATTAGCCATTTCATTTACTCACCTCAATAACCCTTCAAGGAAATATTATTAACCACATTTTATAGGTAAAATCAATAGGTTTAATAATATGCCCACATTGATGTTCTGGTCAGTGACTATAGTCAAGATTAGACCCTGAGACAGTCTTATTATAATTTCTTTTAAATCTTAATACATCAATTCATTTTTTAAAATGTTAGCACTTGCATCAAAGCACACAATGTATTTTCATAATTCATTTGATAAGTACCCAACCCTTTGAGATAAGCAATGATTATCATTCTAATTTCAGAACTGGTTTCCAAAGCTATAAAACTGGTGATAGCTAAGACAAGATTTATATTCAGGATTTCTAGTTCCAAAACTAAAGTTGTTTCAAATATTCTACCATGAGGAATGATTCAAAACAATGGTTCTCAACTTTTCTTTAATATACCCACTTTTCTTGCAAAGAACTAGGGCTCACCATGGCAAAAACAGAAGATACAATTTTTTCCCCAAAATAGAATTTATATATTTGCTGACGTTTTGTTAATACATTTAATATTTATGATATAATTTTATGATATAAAAATCATAATAATGTTGGTAATACATCTTATTGCTATGACTTTAAAGTACTATATATTCATATATATTCAAATATATAGTTCTATACTTTTTTCAATATGTAATAATACCATTGAGAATGCATTTTAGGTCTATGTAAAATATTAATAACATAAAAGGATACTTGAAATCATGTTTGTATTTATTATAGCAATATAGATTGTTCCCAAGAATTGGATGTGTATTCTATCTTTTTATAGTACAACTTAGTTATGTTTCTGTACTTATTATTATTTGATTCTATAAATTACTTGGCATGTTTGATATTGATATCTCCATTTTCACAAGAAGAAATGTTAATAAAATAAATTAAGTTACTCAATGTTATAGAGCAAGTAAATAGCAAAACCAATTTAAAGTTATGCTGTTAACTATACTGTCAAGGACAATATATATATGTGTGTGTGTGTATGTGTGTGTATGTGGATAAAAATAGGCTTCACTAGTATAAACTTGGAAATAATGACTGAAATAAAGGATGTAAATTTCAAAGGAAAAATGGGTAGATATTATTTAAGGATAAAAATTTTAGCCTTGTAGAATAGAGATAAGCAAAAGATGCAGTAAAGGATTATGTAACATCAAAGTCCATTTATTAAATCTACTGATCTACAATCCAGTCTACACTTGCATACAGAACATGACTCTTAGTATCAGGCTCCCAAATCCAGCCTATTCACTCTTCATTCAGGCTCACCCAACAATCACCCTTTTTCCCTAGGATCATATTTCCCTGACACCTTGCTAAATATAGCATGAATATGTGATCACATTTTCTAGCCAATGTATTTAGCCACTATTTTAAGGAAATTATCCTTTTATCCCATAGGCATTTGGGCTTGGAGAAATATTTTCCAATTGTACAGTGATGCAAAAGTTAAAATATGATTAAATCACCAAAATTTAAATTAAGCGTGGTTGAGTTAGAGTATGATTAAATTAATGGAAATTTGCTTTGTGATTCACTTTCTCATAAAGTTACTATTTAAAAAAAATACCTGAGAAATTGACATTCTCCAAATTATTGTATATATATAATTATCGATATCAAAATATCACACATATAAATATACATTTTAGGTAATGTAAATGTTTATACATGTAAGAAATAAAAAATAGGGACATTATTTATGACAATATTTTACTAAAGGATAAATTTAAGTGAAAACATAGTGTTCTTGATTTAATTTTAAAAAATCTATTTTTCACTAAACTAATATATAGGTTTAATGTGATTTCTCTTACATTTTCAGGCAAACCAGTGCGGAGGAGCTGTAGAGTGGAAGAAATTTCAAAATTTACATGTTTTGCTGAAAAATAAAGAATCAAGACTATCCAGATACATCTTTGACAATAAAAGAAGAGTTGTACCCATTAGTCATTGAAATGTAGTATAAGTGTTCTAGTGTGTTACTTACACAAATATAATCAAATGGATAAAAGTAAAAGATTTGGCACCTAGAAACAAATCCTTTCCCAATGACAAAACTGGCACTTAAAATTAATAGAGAAAAGAGATTCAGTCTTCAATAAAAGCTACTGAGAACTTTGGCTGAAATTTTGGAGAAAATAGCAAACATTTTTTATACCTCATACTTTATATTAATATTATTTTCTGCAAGATTAAATATATACATGTAAAACAAATGGCTTGAAGCAAATATTATTGAACATTCAACTATCCATGTGGTGCTGATATTTTCAGCTAGTAAAAAAAATATATGGGAATGTACAACCTAAAAGTTGATGAAAAGACTACTAAATTTATAAAATCCTATGTTTTAAAATTGTCAGGTTGACAATCTTTTTCTTTTCTAGGTTCTTGGTATGCTTTTGGCCGAAGAATGACCAGACACACCAAAAGCAAGGCAAGGATGAAATGAAGTTTATTGAGGAAGTACAAGATAGGTTTATAGAGCAAGAGCAGTAAATAGGTTTACAGATTAGCAGTGGTTCTTCCTTCCGCTGGGTGCGGCAGTTGCTCAGGACAGGATTAAAGTGGGGTAGCACCAAGATGGGGTACCAGTCCTCACCCTTCTTCCCAGGTGGGGCAATTGCTGAGGCAGCACCAAGGCAAGGCACCCACCTTTGTCCCTATGAGAGCCGGAATCCGTCACCACAGAAAAAGAAATAAACCATTTAATACCTTTAATTCAAGTCCTTCATAATGGTCCCATGAGGCTGAGACCAGGAATATTATCCTGTTTCAGCTGAAGCCCATACACAATTGAGGTCGAAATTAAGGGAAGGCAGAGGGGACTTGACACCTGTGTTTGTTTCCAGCTCTCACATCTTGAGTCTTGGCAACACCAGTCAGTCAGTTGAGCTGTGCTGTCTCCTGCTGCTTCTCCTACTCGGGTTCCAACACCAACACAACCTTAGGTTTTAACACATTCTCGTGTCCCTCAGAAGTCCTGACCTGAGTCATTTGCTGCACATCACAAAGCAAGTTATCAGGACTTGGGAATTAAATTAGTATGTGAACATAGTTTGATTATACAAAATACCCTTTTCAAGAAAGTATATGTAAAAACCAAAGATCAGGATTTGGGGAAAGAGAATCAATTATTAAAAGAACAAGTCCCTAGCTAAATAAAATCTTAAAGGAGAGATTAATGCATATCAAATATTGAAATGTATAGTAGGCGTTTATTGAATGTACTCAGAGAAATAAGGTTAAGAAGTCTTTGTTTCCCATCCATTTTAGTTGCTTGGAAGGTAGGCCATGCAGTGGTAGAGAGAACATGTTTCTTTTTCATTCACATCAAACCAGCTTAAAAGAAAGACCTATTTGAGGTCCATTTATTCAAATTCAAATAAACTTGTAGCAAGTACATTGGAATAGTTGAAGCAATTTTACTTGTTCTGTTCTGTCACATCACGCAAGGAGCGAAGGCTATAATTACGTTTTTACTTGAACTGTTGGGAGGCAATATACTGCCCCCGAGGGTATAAAGGTTCCTGTCTAGAAAAGCTTCATCACACACTGGCATGTTTTGCAAACCCAGAGGAAGCTAAAGGGTAGCAGAGACAGGCTTCAAACCCTGCTCAGCCAAATAAAGAAGAGATACAGTGATTTCTTGTAGAAAACATGGTTCAGCATTAGTTATGACCCTTAGAACAGTCAGTAGGGCAGTCATGCCATAAACAAAGTCCTCAAATCTACCTGTGGCCAGGGGATTTGTTTGCTTGGACTTTTGGAAAGTGATAGAATTCTAAATACATCCCAAATCCAAATTGTGTGAATGTTTCTTTCTTTTCCTGAACCAGATCATTAAAACTGATATAAATCAGACAATAAAAACATGTAACACTTCAGAAGCCCTGTGAACCAACATTCTCTCATGATTTTTGGATGAGATTGTGAATGTATAAACTTTCCCTGCATAACATTTTCTAGGAATGATTCACTTTACTTTAAAATTATGTGGATTTTAAAGTAAAAATAAAATAATTCTCCCAAGAAAATCTATACAGAAACTTAATTTCTGAACCACTTTTAAAATGCTTCTTTTGATGGGGGCTCGTTTTAGAGGGGCATGCACCACTGGTTGGCCTCTCTGTGGCTTTTACCCTAGGCACAGAAGTGAACATTATGTGTTTTTTCCCCCTGAGGTCCCATGGGAAGACCTCCGTTATCTCTTTGGTGAGATCATGTATGGGGGCCACATCACAGATGACTGGGATCGCAGACTGTGTCGCGTGTATTTAGAAGAATTCATGAATCCATCTCTGGTAAGACATTTTTAAATTAATTTTTCCTGAGGAGATAATTCTGATAAGAATTTTTTAAATTCACTATATGGATAATTCTTACATTATTGAAGATTCTTGGCCTTTTGTGAGTATGTTCTGCTCTGCCTTCAATGGGGATTTGGAAATTTGTTAGAAGTGCAGAATCTTAGGCATCATCTCAGACCTATAGAATCAGAATCTGCAGTTTAACAAAACTTCCCCAAGTGATTTCTGTGCACATTAGAGTGTGCCAAGGGGAAACCCTCTCACACACACTGGCTCACTGGGGATTCAAAATAACCCTGTGAGGTGTGCAGAGTTGACACTCTTAAATTCTATTTTATAGACCAAGATGATGAGATATATGATTTGCCCCAAGCCATCAAGTTGGTATGAGCAAGAACTGTACTCAAAATATAAGTCTCTTGATTCCTGTTCCAGGGATCATTTCATTAAAGTGTTTTTGCCTGTCACAGAAGTTGTGGAATATTCTAGGTTTTGATCATTAACACCTTACTAAATATGTGCTTAAGAAAAACATGGTGAATAAGTATGTAAAGTGATACGTTTGTTAATTAGCTTGATTTAATCATTCCACCATGTAAACATGTCTCAAAACATCACATTGTACCCCATAAATATATACAATTATTTTTCAATTAAAAATAAAATTAAAGGTGTGGATCCTGTTTCAGTCTTCTACATGTGGCCATCCAATTTTTCCAGCACAATTTATTGAATAAGGATTCTTTTCCCCAGTGTATGTTTTTGTCTATTTTGTGAAAGATCAGATGGCTGTATGAGGATGGTTTTATATCTGGGTTCTCAGTTCTGTTCTATTGGTCTATGTCTCTGTTCTCGTGCTAGTACCATGCTGTTTTAGTTACTATATGCTTGTAGTACAGCTTGAAGTCTGGTAAATTTATACCTCCCAATTTGTTCTTTTTGCTTAAGATTGCTTTTGCTATACGGCGTCTTCTCTGGTTCCATATGGAGCATACAATTATTTTTGCTAGATCTGCACAAATGATGTTGGTATTTTAATAGAAATTGCATTGAATCTTGAGATTGCTTTGGGTAGTATAGACATTTTAACAATGTCGATTCTGTCGACTCATGAGCAGAATATGGTTTTCCACCTGTTTTGTATTTTCTTTGTTGCTATTGTGAAGAGTATTGAGTCTTTGATTTGGTTCTCAGTTTGACTGTTGTTGGTGTATGGGAATGCTACTGATTTCTGTACATTGATTTTGTAACCTGAGACTTTGCTGAATTTGTTTATCAATGCCAGTAGTCTCATGGCAGAATCTTTGGGGTACTCTAAATATAAGGTCATATCATCAGCAAAGAGTGATAGTTTGACCTCTTCTGCCCCCATTTGAATGTCTTCGATTTCCTTCTCTTGTCTGATTGCTCTGCCTAGGGCTTCCAGCACTATGCTGAATAGAAACAGTGATAGTGGGCAACCTTGTCTGGTTTCAGTTCTAAGCAAGAATGCTTTTAATTTTTCTCCATACAATATGATGTTGGCTGTGTGTTTGTCATATATGGCTTGTATCATTTTTAGGTAAATCTTGTCTGTGCCTATTTTCTTAAGCATTCTTATCATAAAAGGGTGCTAAATTTTGTTGAATGCTTTTTCTGTGTCTATTGACGGATCATATGGTCTTTGTTTTTGCTTCTATTTATGTAGTGACTTACATTTATAGATTTACGTATGTTGAGCCATCCCTGCATCTCTGGGATGAAGCCCATTTGGTCATGATGGATTATTTTTTTTTGATAAACACCTAAATTCAGCTTGCTAGAATTTTGCATCTAGACTCATAAGGGATATTGGTCTGCCACATGTAGAAGACTAAAACAAGATCTGTACCTTTCACTTCTCACAAAAATCAACTCATGGTAGATAACAGACTTAAGGCATGAAACTATAAGAATTCTAGAAGAAAATATTAGAAAAACTTTTACAGACATTGGCCTAGGCAAAGAATTTATGAAGAAGATCCCAAAGGCAATCACAGCAACAACAAAAATAAATAAATGAGACCTGATCAAATGAAAAAGCTTCTGCACAGCCAAGGAAACTATCAAGAGCAAACAAACAACCTATAATGGGAGAAAATATTCTTATGTTACACATCTGATAAAGGGCTCATAACTAGAATCTATATAGAACTCAGGAAAATCAGCAAGAAAAAAATTCAAACACCCTATCAAAAAGTGGCCAAAGGACACAAACACAAACTTTTCAAAAGAAGATAGACTAATGGCCAACAAACATATGAAAAAATGCTCAACATCTCTAATCATCAGGGAAATGCAAATCAAAACCACAATGAGATGTCACTTAACTCCAGTGAGAATGGCCTTTATCAAAAAGTTCCAAAACAATAAATGTTGGTGAGGGTCTGGAGAAATGGAAACATTCATACACTGCTGGCAGGACTGTAAACTAGTGCCACCTCCGTGGAAAGTAATATGGAGATACTCAAAGAGATACAAGTAGAACTACCATTTGATCCAGCAATCTCATTACTGGACATCTACCCAAATGAACAAAAGACATTCTATAAAAAAGTCATCTGCACTAGAATGTTTATAGCAATACGGTTCACAATTGCAAAACAACCGGAGTGGAAACAACCAAAGTGTCCATCAATACATGAGTGGATTAATAAAATGTGGTATATGTATACCATGGAGTTCTCAGCCACAAAAAACAATGGTGATCTAGCACCTCTTGTATTATCCTGGATAGAGCTGGAGCCCATTCTAAATGAAGTATCACAAGAATGGAAAAACAAGTACCACATGTACTCACCATCAAATTGTATTAACTGATCAACATGTATGTGCACATATGGAAGTAACATTCATCAGGTGTTGGGCAGGGGGGAGGGAGGAGGAGGGGATGGGTATATTCACACCTAATGGGTGCAATGCGCACTGTCTGGGGGATGAACACACTTGAAGCTCTGACTCAGGTGGGACAAAGGCATATATGTAACCTAAACATTTGTACCCGTTAATAGGCTAAAATTAAAATAAATAAATAAAATTAAAATATAATATAATAAGATAGCAAAAAAGATATTAACCAAGTACAAGCTGAGAACTTTATTCAGATCTTATTGCAAACACACTAAAAAAATGATATTTATGATACAATGAGAAATTAACATTAATATATCATGATAAGGAACTCCTGTTAATATTTCATGTGTAATAAAATAATATGGTTATTTTTTAAGTTAATTTTTTAAAAAAAGAAAAGATTGTTTTGGGACTTGTTAATAAAGGCCATTCTCACTAAATGTTGGCATAGATGCAGAGAGATAGGAACACTCCTACACTGCTGGTGGGACTGCAAACTAGTTCAGCCTCTGTGGAAAGGAATATGGAGATACCTTAAAGCGATACAAGTCGATCTACCATTTGATCCAGTAATCTCATTACTCTCTTTTGGGCATCTACCCAAAAGAACAAAAGTCACTCTGTGAAAAAGACACCTGTACTTGAATGTTTATAGCAGCACAATTCACAAGTGCAAAGATGTGGAAACAACCGAAGTGCCCATCAATACCTGAGTGGATTAATAAAATGTGGTATATGTATACCATGGAGTACAATTCAGCTATAAGAAACAATGGTGATATAGCACCTCTTGTATTTTCCTGGCTAGAGCTGGAACCCATTCTATTAAGTGAAGTATCCCAAGGATGGAAAAACAAGCACCACATGTACTCACCAGCAAATTGGTATTAACTGATCAACACCTAAGTGGACATATAGGAATAACATTTGTCGGGTGTCGGGCAGGTGGGGGGAGGGGATGGGTACATACATACATAATGAGTGTGATGCGCACCAACTAGGGGATGGTCACGCTTGAAGCTGTGACTCGAGGGGGGAGGGGGGCAAGGGCAACATACATAACCTTAACATTTGTACCCCCACAATATGCTGGAAAAATAAATAAATAAAAAATAAAATAAACATCTGTATAAAAAAAAAAGAAAAGATGCGGCAACATGAATTAGCCTGGTGGACATACTAAGTGCAATAAGCCAGACACAGAAAGACAAACGCTGCATGTTCTCACTCATGTGTAAAATATAAAGGAGTTGATCACAGAAGTATAGGGCAGAAAAGGGATAGCTGGGCAGGGGAAGACAGGAGAGGGTGGGCAATGAGTACAAAGTTACAATTAGAAAGAAAGACAGGCCAGGGTGTAGTGGCTCTTATCTATAATCCTAGCACTTTGAAAGGCTGAGGCAGGAGGATCACTTGAGCTCAGGAGTTTGAAACCAGCCTGAGGAAGAGCAAGACCCTGTTTCTACAAAAAATAGAAAAATTAGCTGGCGTGGTGACATGTGCTTGTAGTCCCAACTACTCAGGAGGCTGAGGCAGGAGGATCACTTGAGCCTAGGAGTTTGAGGTTGCAGTGAGCTACGATGACACCGCTGCATTCTGGCCTGGGCAACAGAGCAAGTCCCTGTCTCAAAAAAAATAGAAAAGAAGACAGTTCTGGTGTCCTGTTACACAGTAGGGTGACTGTAGTCAACAATAAGGTATTATATATCTAAAAACAGCTAGGAAAGAGGATTTTGTATGTTCCTACCACAGAGAAAGGTTTCGGGTGATGGATATGCTAATTATCTTGATTTGATCATTGCACAATGTATATGTTTTGAAACGTCACATTGTACCCCATCAATATGTACAATTATTATGTATCAACTAAAGTGACAGAAAAAAAAGAAAAGAAAAATGTGATTTGAGAGTCTAGTTCTTCCTTCTCTTGTGAGGAAGGGGTAGATCACCCCGTAGTGGAGTTTAAAGAGCCCAGGCATACTTTTCCCAGTTCTTACCTTACTAATGTCATGCCTGTGTAGACATGGTTTGTTACAGGACCGCGTTTTCTGGTAAAAGTACACAGTTCTTGTTTCTTATCCTACAGAAGCTGAATGTGGCAGCCATACTTTTCTCACGCGCTCTCTCTCTCTCTTGCCTGCTTTCTCTAATAGTATCCAGGTTCAGGTTCATGGCCATTTCCTGGTTATTTCTTGAAAATCCAAGACACCTTATACCATATCATTTCTAATTCCAGTTAAGCACGACACCAATTGTGTTTAGGGTGATACCAGAGTCGTCTTTTTTTTTTTTTAATAGTTTGAGCAACCTGTTCATAATACGTCTGAAAAAGTAATCTTCGAGAAGCATTAAATAGATTTGATCAAACCTTCTTCAAGTCCATTTTGAGAAGTAATATGATCATGTATTAGAAGACATGGTATATTAGAGAAAACCGGAGACAAATTATTTTGTTTTTAAATAATGTTGACCAATTTGGGGATGATGCAGAAGAAAAATTGACTTTCCTGCTTTGTGACCATTATTTAGGTGTTTCTTTTGATTGTGAGTCTCCTGGTCTTTTCACATGTCAGAAAGAGACTTCCAATTTCACACAATTGGAAGTCACTCCTCAGAAGAGGTCTGGGAGCAGGTTGCTATGGAGATGGGGAAGATAAACAGTTCTGGGCGCACAGAGGCTGACTTCTCCCAATAACAATGGAGAGCAAGGGGCCAAGCAAGAAGCTCACAGGGACGTCCCCTCCCCAGCTCTGGCCAGTGGCTAAGGCGAGAATTACTGTTGCCGAATGAAGCAGTCCATTAACCTTCACAAGTCTGAGCTCCCATTCAAATAACTGGAAAATAAATGTAGGTGATGAAACCTCAGGGCATCACTGGTGAGTAAGCCCTTTAGAAATGTAGGTACCTGACCTTCCATTCAGATCTGGTGACGTTTCGGGATCACAATGCCTCATCTGCATGCTTGTGGCGTCACTGGACTGTGCTTCCTTCTCAACTCACCAAAGGAGATTAATTCACCTACTGGCTTGGGGTTAGAGGCTGCAAAAGTCGTTATTTTGTTCTCATGTGAATGTTTCCTGCTCATGCTGTTTGTATTATTAGCGACATGATCTAACACTTCAGCATCTGCAGGACGTCTTTTTGCCAATTCTCACATAGGTTAACGTATTTGGAAATTAGTGTCTTTGGTTGCATTGGAACATGATCAAAAGGCAGCCCGTTAATAGTGTGGGGTTTGAAGTTCTGCTGTTCTTAACAAAAGAATCGGAATGCTTTCAGTGCTATCTTCCTGTTAAGAGGATGAATGAATTTTTTTGTTAGATGAATGAGTTTGTGCTCAAAGAAATTTGTCTAGTTGGTAAAGTACCTTAGAGGGTCTCTGGCCAAAATTAAGAAGGAAAACATTTTCTCATATATAAAGCGTGTGCTTGGCAGTGCTAAAATATATATTACTTTCAGAAAATAAAGTATCAGGTCACTTTAAAGTTATCATATAGCACAAAGTATTTTAATAATATAGAGTAATGAATAAGAACCTGGGCTTTGAAATAAAAAGCAAACACTTGGGTTCAAATTCAAGTACTTTCTTGCATTTGCTGTGTGATATTACTGAATCTTTCTTAACCTCAGTTTTGTTATCTACAAAACAAGAATGACCAGCTCACAGGTTTATTGTTGGGTTTAAACATTTGTACAATGTTAGAATAATATGCTTAATAAATGGGAAATATTTTATTATGAAGTATAAATTTTCATAATATATATTTCCCACCGGCTGTATATTATTTAATCTGTGATGGTAACAGTGGAAACCATTTATTAAATACCTGCTCTGTGCCAGGGGGCAGAACCACACAATTCATGTGTATTATTTCTTCTCCTCGCTACAATCCTTCAAAGTAGGTGTTATCTCATTTAATCAAAAAGGAAATTCAGCTCACAGAGGTCACACAACTGGAAAATAGCAGAACCAGACTCATAATCAGACCCCAAAGGCCATTGGTTGGAGTGCTCATCTGCTTGTAGTCACTGGGGCACAAGTCACCAAAACACTGACCCCTGTGTGTACTTGCATGTGTGCTGGCACAGGCTGGCACTGAGAACAACATGGACAATAAGACCACAGTCTTGGTTCTGGTCCTGCTGCTAACTTGCTGTCTAGCTTTGGACCTTCCTGTGCCTCAGTGTAAAATTAAAGTACTGTCTAGAAAATCACCAGTGTACCTTGCAGCTCTAAAGACACCATAATGTAATTCAACCTTGAGCAATTTCTGAAAATCCTTGACAGCATTTTGTGGCCATGGCATTTTTGACCCAAAAGGCCCAAGGGCAAATGTGCTTGTTTAGACTCACAATGAACTGGGAGTTTCTTGTCATTACAAAGACTACTTGGAGAGGCAGTATGGAACCGCAGTCCCCAACCCCCAGGCCATTAGGAGGTGAGCAGCAGGCTAGCCAGCAAAGCTTCACCTCCCCATGGCTCAGCTTAGCTCTGCCTACCCTATTCCACCCCCCATCCGCAGAAAAATTATCTTCCATGAAACAGGTCCCTGGTGCCAAAACGGTTGGGGACCACTGGCATAGAAGGTGAGATTTTTAATAAATGTCAGAAAAGGAAATGTAAAAATGACAGTAATCCCATGGAGTTAACATAGTGGGCAGAATGCTGGTTTTCCCAGTTACTAATAATTGTGCCTGTCAGTGTGCCTGCCCCTGACTTCTACAAAGGTGACTTCAAATCCTTGGTGATGTTTCCACGATTTGGAAGTTCTTTTGGCCAGAGCATGATTTCCATTGATCTTTTTTTTTTTTCCTTAAGAACAGCTTTACTGAGATATAATTTGCATAACAACATTTGCCAATTATATAATTCAAAGGTTTTTACTACCTTCACTGTTGTGCAATCATTACCACAATTTTAGAACAGTTTCATCACCACCCCCCCTCAAAAAAAAACCCTGTACCAGTTTGCAGTTCACCATTTGTTGCCCCTCATGCACGCAAAATACCCCACTCCCCAGCCCATGGCAACCACTAATCTACTTTCTGTATCTGTAGATTTGCCTACTGTGGACATTTTATATGAATGAATCTTATATTATGTAGCCTTTCGTCTCCAACTTCTTTCACTTAGCAGATGTTTTTCAAAGTTCATCCATGTTGTAGCATATATCAGTACTTCATTCCTTTCTATGGCCCAAAATACCTCCATTGGATGGCTATACCATATTTTGTTTATCCATTCATCAGCTGATGGACATTTGGGTTGTTTCCACCTTTTGGCTCTTATGAATAACGCTGCTGTGAACTTTTGTGTACACATTTTGTGTGGACATATGTTTTCAATTCTTTTGGGGTATATAACTAGGAGTGGAATTGCTGGGTCACATGGTAACTCTGTTTAATATCAGGAGGAACCACCAAACTGTTCTCCAAAGTGGCTATACCATTTTATATTCCCATCAGCAATGTATTAATATGAAGGTTCTATTTTCTCCAAATCCTCACCAATACTGCTAATTGTCTACATTTTTTTAAATTTCTGAATATTATAGAGGTACAAATGTTTTGGTTACATCAATTGTTTTTGTAACACTTGAGTCAAAGTTATAATTGTGCCCATCACCCAGACAGTATGCACTGTGCCTGTTAGGTATGAATTTACCCATCCCCTCCCCCCCCACCTGTTTGATTTCTGATGAATGTGATTTCCATATGTGCATACAAGTGTTGTTCAATTGGTTCCAATTAAATGGTTAGTACATGTGGTGTTTGTTTTTCCATCCTTGTGATACTTCACTTAGAAGAATGGTCTCCAGTTCCATCCAGGTTAATACAAGAAGTTTTATTTCACCATATTTTTATGGCTGAGTAGTACTCCATGGTGTACATATACCACATTTTATTAATTCACTTATGTATTGAT
>CAUYPO010053228.1:0-26495 GCA_963574435.1 Cheirogaleus major | reverse complement strand
ATTCTACAGTCTCCAATAATGCAGATGAAGTTAACATAAAGTTTGTAGGACTTTCTCAGGCTGAAGAAATGATGGAGAATGGGGGAAGAAGTCATTAGGAATTTCAGAGGAAGCAATGGCTTTCTCTCCATGAATGTTGTGCCCCACAACTATCCCTCAAACTCCATTTCTGAAGTGTTAAAAACAAGGGAAAGATGTTACCTTTGTTTACTACTTCTTTTTTTTTTTTTTGAGACAGAGTCTCACTCTGTTACCCGGGCTAGTGCCGTGGCGTCAGCCTAGCTCACAGCAAACTCAAACTCTTGGGCTCAGGCGATCCTCCTGCCTCAGCCTCCCGAGTAGCTGGGACTACAGGCATGCGCCACCATGCCTGGCTAATTTTTTCTATATATATTTTTAGTTGGCCAATTGATTTCTTTCTATTTTCAGTCGAGATGGGGTCTAGCTCTTGCTCAGGCTGGTTTCGAACTCCTGACCTTGAGCGATCCACCCGCCTCGGCCTCCCAGAGTGCTAGGATTACAGGCGTGAGCCACCACGCCCGGCCAATTAACACTTTTTTTGAGATGGGGTTCTCTCTATATTGCCCAGGCTGGTCTCGAACTCCTGGTCTCAAGCAATCCTTCCACCTCAGCCTTCAATTAACATTTTCACCCAAAAGGCAACATTCTAACTCCATATTATTAATTTGATCTGCTCTCAAAGTCTCTTATGTCAAAAGCCCCACAAAGCTACTCTATCACACTTATATTTTAGGCACAGCTGGGTCTTTCCAATGAGTTTTTTTCTTTTCTTTTTAAAATAACTGCCTAGTTTAATAAATTACCTGTAACAGTGGTACCTATAATGGCAATAACACAACACTTGAACCACCAATTCATATTTTCTAATGAGGCTTTGAAAGAGCAATTATATCATCCTAATCTTTGAATGCTCCCAAACAGGAAAATGTACTCATTTCTATCTAATGCCTTGGGTTCAATAAAGTGGCTCCCAAAACTGATGGGGTTATGCAACTAACTGACAGGAGAGAGAGAAGGAGAGGGGGAGAGAGAGAGAGAGAGAGAGAGAGAACACTACTCTCTGAAATGATCCAACAGAGGAAGTTGTAACTTTCTAAGCACTTACAGGGGAGACAAAGACCATCTGGGAAAATAAGACAGTGCCAGAATAACAGGCAAGTCAAAAAAAGGGGAAGACAATAATATAAACTGGGTCCTAGTTATGCAGTTTCAAAAACTGGAGGAATCAGTTAGAAATAATGACTTGAGGGAATAGTTCACACATTTCCATTGCTTTGCTTACCTAAAAGACAGCCTTTGCAATAGAACTGTCCTATGATTATTTGTACTAATAAAGGAACTGTGATATAAATAACACAAAAATCATTGGAATTTTTTTTGTTGGCAGTAATTTTGCCTTCCAAATAAAAAACTTTTCATTCCTTAGATATAAATCAAATGACAGCAAGGTGTTACAAAATCATGTGTTGGGTGTTTTGGCAAATGGATTTTAAAATATATGAGACTAAAAAAATAGGCAACTAAGCGTATATGAATCTTGCACAATCCGTAAGTACTTTTATATGTATTGGTATTCAATTTCTTTACTGATCTTTTCTTCTGTCTGACAGAGCAAGGAAAACTGAGGTAAAGCAGGTGAGGAATTTGACCAAGATAATACAATGAGTCAGGGGACCTCAGCTTTTCTGATTTTTACTTGACCATGAAGCCATGCTACCTATTTGGCATCTGTCCTACTGCTTTCCCCATATATGTTCTCTATTAAAATGTGGTACCTGTATGTTACAGTAATTTTTCTTAGAGATGAAGGAAACTTGAACAGGGAAGAAGTCATTGGGCTGCCCAGCAATGTTAAACTCCAGGCTGCCACTCTTATTTTTGGCATCAATCACTGGCAGGCACCACTCCAAGGTATTTCGTCGACTGTCATGTCGATATTCTCCGTCGATCTCACCAATAACAGGTGCGCCAACACCAGATCTGTTATGAGAAACATCCAGTCAAGTTAGTGGTCCAGAGGTAGAGAACTCCACGAAGAAAAACCAAGCCCAAATCTGATTATGCTCCTCAAATTCTGCCCTCTAGGACTGCAATTTTTATGTAGTCCTAGAAGAAGTTAGGCTCCCTAATCACTTCAAGAATCAAACAAAGTCCTAGCACCTTGGCCAAAAGTCTCACTCAAGTCCCTTTGTAGATACACATATATATGCAAAAATAGGTACTTGGCAGTTATGCCTGTGGGATGCTCCAACTTATGGATTAGATCTGGGAGCTAGCAGGGGACTGAGACTTACAAATGTGTAAGAGGGATATGTTTCTGAAAATCCTGCACCAATGGTTTGGTGCCCTGTCAAGAAAGAATTTTAACATAATGCAGCTCTCGTTATAGGTGACAATGGGGGAAAAAGCAGGTTGGTAATAGTTGGGGGAGAAATTTTAAACGCCGATAATGGAAATGAATTTGGGTCTTTGAGAAGATTTGTTTTCAAAAGATTTTATAATGTTTCAAAACTTACTGAAGTTGATGCCAATGGGTTTATTTGATTTACAATCTAGTAAATGGAGTTTTTATTTGATAAGTAAAAGCACAATTACCCCCAGGCAAAACGGAAATATGATGGGAGAGATACATGGTTGTCCTTAATGTGCAGGAGAACCAGGGCTAGTTAGGATGTACTTTGCACCCCCACATATGGCTGACAGGCAGTGTCACCTACTCCTACACACTCTAAATTTATCACCTTTTAATTCACCAGTGACACTGAATGCTTATATTAGAGGTAGGGTAAATAAGGGAGATAAAGAAAACTTTAAGGGTAGCATAAGACTATTAACTCTTCCCTATCAATTTTAGGGTCCTATGTTCCTTCTCTGTGCCCCTGCTCTAATTCTGATTCTGATCTCTTCTAATTTGATCAGTTCTTGACAATGGGATAAAATGTTGTCTAAGGGTCTCTTCTGGAGATCATCGCAAAATTGTTTTGAACTAAAACACAGGAAACCACCAGAACCACAATTATAGGGTAGATGGAGAGGCCTAAAAAGTGTGGCACTCTAAAAATAGTCAGGTAAAATAAATCTTGACAAACAAAACCCCACCTGTCACCAATGCCCAAATCCTACAACGGTTCAAGGCAGCCATCTATTGTTCTGAACGAATCACCACACTGTGGAGAATAAAATGGTTACCCCCTTAAAGGGGATACTGGCAATAAAACATATTTTTACAAATGGAAATAAGAATGACTAAAATCAGACCTGACAATGTAAAGGCCTGAATTATGAAAAGGGGAAGAAAACTACAAATCAAATTAATACCATTTACCCTGCAACAATAACTGACCAATACAACAGTAAGGAAACACTAAGAATACTTACTGGTCCTGGTGTTCACAATTAAACTCTGAACTTAATCAAGGGAGCTAGTGGGTAGAGGGGAGCTGGGGTTTACTGGTGAAGTAATAACAGTGCATGCTCACTGGAAATGCTACTGAGAAAATAAACTAAAGGTAGAGGGTATTTCCAGGTTATCTTAGAGAGTAGGCGATCTAAGTGCACAAGAAAAACTTACTGGAACTCAACTTTTGGGGATGACAGACATTTTCATTATCCTGATTGTGGTGGTGGTTTCACAGGTGTGTACATGTCAAAACTGCACAATTTAAATATGTGTAGCTTATTGTATGTCAATTATACTTCAATACAGCTGTTAGGAAATTTATTGAAACTAATGTAGACATCTTGTTTCAGCAAGAATCAATAGTTCCCTTGAACACACATTTTTATCTTTAATGAAAGCTTAGGGAGCAAGTGAAAGAAAAATTCAATCTGGGCTGGGCACGGTGGCTCACGCCTGTAATCCTAGCACTCTAGGAGGCTGAGGCAGGAGGATCACTTAAGCTCAGAAGTTCAAGACCAGCCTGAGCAAGAGCGAGAGCCCGTTTCTACGAAAAATAGAAAAATTAGCCAGGCGTGATAGCACATGCCTGTAGTCCCAGCTACTTCGGAGGCTGAGGCAAGAGGATTGCTTGAGCCTCCAGGAGTTTGAGGCTGCTGTGAGCTAGGCTAACACCACGGCACTATAGCCCAGGCAACAGAGCGAGACTCTGTCTCAAAAAAAAAAAAAAAAAAATTCAGTCTGATAGACTCAATCTCTTTGAAAGCTGCAAAATAAAACAGAGGAAGTCTGACTGAGAAGTGGCTCCCCCTTCTGGAAATCTTCATTTGCAGAGAAGTACATGAACAAACATGACCAACATCTAAAAACAGTTCTAAAACTACAACTGGCTTTTTTGATTTGGTTTTAGAGTCAATAAAATCCACCCCTTCAAAGTGCTCAATGCATTTTGACAAATGTACGCCATCTTTTAAACACCATCACAATCAAGTCATAGAACATTTCTTTTTTATCTTATTTTTTAAAACATGGAACACTTCACAAATTTATGTGTCATCCTTGTGAAGGAGTCATGCTAATCTTCTCTGTATCACTTCAATTTTAGTATATATACTGCCAGAAGAAGCACAAGTCATGGGACATTTCTATCATCCCCAAAAGTTCCCTTGTGCCCCTTTGCAGTCAAGTACCTTCCTCTCTACCTCCTGATTTCTGTTTAAGAGTATTACCTTTTCCAGAAAGTCACAGAGGTGGAATCACATAGTATGTAGCCTTTATGTCTGGATTCTTTCACAACTGGCCTTTTTCAAAAGAAAGTATCTTAGAATGGATAGCCAGCTAGGTGCTGCCTCCAAAACAGTTCTAAAAGGTTGGTTCTTTAAGTACAATGTAGGGAAAACAATTATATGGAGACACCACTTACGGGAGTGGGATGGTGATAACCACATCGTTCAGTTCTAAATTATCTTCTTGTAGCTCATATTCTATGTTGACATCACAGCCATTTCCACTCTCTGAGGGCCAGCAGTTAACTGAGGAGAAAAGCAAAGCAGCCATACTAGAACATTAGAAAAGGAGAAAAGTTAACATGGCAAATCAAAGCTGACTGACAGCTGCAGGCCTAAAACATCCTAATTTAAACTATCTTAAAAACAATGGTTTCAAAATTAAAGCTATTAAAAATTAAAGTTAATGATTAAAATATAAAAAGTAGCACTGAATCCATTTTGAAAGGAGGTCATTTTGTCAGAAAGAATTTTGCTATGGCAATGAAGATAAGAACACACAAGCCAGGGCTATTCTAGTTCTCAATGCAGAGTAGCTTAGTGAAATGAGCCAGAGGCACTTACTGGTCAGCGGAATAAAAGATTCCTCTGTGGTTTGTAGTCTCCACTTTAGCACCCCTACGTCACTATTGACTGGAAATGACTTCTCTGGATTCTTCAAGCCAATTAAAGACTCTGCAGTAAAAAGTTTTTTATCCACATTTGGATGTGTCTAGAATGAGAAGGGAAGGAAAACTTCTAAGGTTCAGACGTGGTGAGACAGGAAAACCCCCTCGGGGCATACATGGTCCACAATCTCAACATCTAAAACAGGGCACCTAAAAAATTCCAAATCTTGGCCAGGCGCAGTGGCTCACGCCTGTAATTCTACTACTCCGGGAGGCTGAGGCAGGAAGATCACTTGAGGTCAGGAGAGTGACACCAGCCTGAGCAAGAGCAAGACCCCGTCTCTACTAAAATTAGAAAAAATTAGACGAGTGTGGTGGTGCATGCCTATAGTCCAAGCTACTATGGAAACTGAGGCAGGAGGATCACTTGAGTCCAGGAGTTTGAAGTTGCTGTGAGCTAGACTGACGCCCCGGCACTCTAGCCTGGGCAACAGAGCAAGACTCTTCTCCAAAAAAAAAAAAAAACCCCCAAAATTCCAAATCTTTTTGAAGGAAGCTTCCCTTCTTCAAAGACTTTTTACAATGCATTGCACTCCAGCCTGGGAGACAAAGCAAGACCCTGTCTCCAACAAAAACAAACAAAAAATGGTTAAATGAGTGAGACCCTGTTTCTAAAAAAGAGCTTTAAAACGATTTAAGATATTTAAAAACTAGTAAGAGTAATTAAAAAAAAACTTAATTTCAATCCTAAAAGCCATTAAGGAACAAGTTTGTAATTGAAAAAGTTAAGACCATTAACCAAGTCCATTCCAAAAATACTTCACAGGGAGCAGCCTCACAGTGGGGCCAGGCTTGCCAGGCAAAAGACTGGGGTCAGATGTTCATCAGCTGCCTGGGTCAGAAAGCAGTCCTGCTCCTAATGTAAAGAAGTAGAGGGTAAAACTCTGGGTATAAAGTTTAGTTGCAATTTTGCCCAGAGAGCTAAAGTTGTTCAAACTGAAGCCAATTAAGATAGTCTAATCTTTTAAAAAGAAATCTCTTTTGGACAGCAGTCTATACTATACTTTAAAAGCCAGCAAAGATTTTGTCAAATAATATAAGCATTACTTCCAAAAGACAACTCTGTGCTGATTATGAGAGGAAAAAGTAGACAAAAACATACTCTTTCCTGAAAAGGCTTTATACTTGTGACAAGAAATATAAGATCAACCACCTAAATAAAACGTGACAAAAACAATGGTAATAATATAAAGATAAGGACTCAGATATACCCAATAGTTGGAATATACACATTTATTTGGTAAGGATTTTATGTACTTTTCAAATACACTATTAGATACTGCCCTTCAGCTAAAAAAACAAGCACTGGTAGTTTATTTTATGGCAGAATGAGTAAATTTCAAGTCATACCTGTTTTACTCTTTTCATAATAGCAAAAGATAAATATCCCTCTGCATATTTTGTGAGTATGAAGTCATTTATTCGATTTCAAATTGACCTTTCATTCAATTCCAATATTAAAATTCATCCCAACACAGCTGCTGTCAATCACGCTCAGGTATCTACTACCGGTACTATGTAATAAATTGACTTCTTTCCAATGCATCTTGAATGGCACTAGTTACATAACTTAAATACATTTTTGGCCAGGCTCAGTGGCTCACGCCTGTAATCCTAGCACTCTGGGAGGCTGAGGCGGGATGATCGCTCAAGGTCAGGAGTTCAAAAGCAGCCTGAGCAAGATCGAGACCCCGTTTCTACTAAAAATAGAAATTAATTGGCCAATTAAAAAAATATATATTAAAAAAAAATTAGCTGGGCATGGTGGCGCATCCCTATGGTCCCAGCTACTTGGGAGGCTGAAGCAGAAGGACTGCTTGAACCCAGGAGATTGAGGTTGCTGTGAGCTGGGCTGACGCCATGGCACTCCAGCCCAGGCAAGAGAGTGAGTCTCCAAAAAAAAAATAAAAAAAAAATAAAAAATAAATTTTTGTGTTCTGTGATTCTTATGAGGATCTCTAGCTGAGAAAGACTGCTGAGCAGACAGTCTTAACAATCCCTATCAAAAGCCTCTACACACCTGTAGCTGCACCCCTTTCTTATCTTCATTTTCCACATGAAGACGAATTCGGCCAAATTTGTCATCTGAGATCCTAAGCATGATCATGCCATGCAACTCCATATTCTGTAATCCTCCATCTCGTCCACAGGTTAGCGTAATCTTTTCTTCAATCTTCATATGCACACTACGAAGAAAATAAATTTGTTCAGAAAGGTAGAAACCAGAACTCCTTTTCCCTGGGGTTTAATGGTGATTAGCTATCAATTTTTTTTTTAAAGACACTACTGCTACAGCTATCAAAATTTAAAGCATGATACCCTTTGATCCAGCAATTGCTCTCTAGAATTTATCCTACAGATCCTACAGATTTCACCTGTGCAAAACAATGCACTAAGTTATTCACTATTACAAACAATTGTTAGTAATAGCAAAAGTTTAGAAATAACTTAAATGTCCACCAATAGGGAGCTACTTAAATAAAGGTATATCCACTCAAATGAATACTAGACAGCCATGAGAAAAAAGAACTAAAAAAATTTTCCATTTTCAAATATTTTCAAACTTTAAAAAATAAAAATTACACAAGGAATATCCTTTACCCAGATTTACCTACTGTTAACATTTATCCCATTTGTTTTATCATTTTCGTTTATGTATTCTCTCTAAACAATACGTTTGTACATATATATTTGATTTTTCCCCCTTATCTTTTTTCCAGACAAGGTCTCATTTTGTTACTGGAGCATGAGGGCAGTAGCATGATCATAGCTCACTGCAACCTCAAACTGCTGGGCTCAAGTGATCCTCCTGCCTCAGCCTCCCAACTAGCTAGGACTACAGTTATGTGCCATCATACCCAGCTAATTTTTTATTTTTAGAAGAGACAGGGAGCGTGTGTGTGTTTTTTGTTTTTTGTTTTTTTTTAAGAGACAGTCTCACTATGTTGCCTAGGCTGGAGTGCAGTGACTATTCATAGGCATGATCATTACACACTATAACCTGCAAACTCCTGATGGCAAGCGACTCTCCCGACTGAGCCTCCCGAGTAGCTGGGACTACAGGTACCTGCTACTGCAACCAGCTCACACTGATAACAATACTTTTAAGCAACCTACCATCCATATGCCAGTTTTGTCCGTTAACATAAAAATGTCTTTTATGGTAGTTATGATAATAGATATACATATATAATATATGTTTTTGTCCACAGTTCCTGGCTCATAATTCCCACAGCCCTTTTTATAATGTTGGGGCATTTTAGGTCTCAGAAAACAGACTCTTTCTCTCTGATCTTTCCCTGCCCTCCTTTTACCAGCCCAAGGAAGGACTCTCATCTTCAAAAGGGGTCCTGTCCCATACCTGGGAGGAAGGAATGCTGCACAGACAGGCCTTACTGAGTTTCCTCACTGAGCCTATTAGTATTAGATCATACCTTTTTTGTCCAATCACATTTCTACACAATTATCTATCATGGCTATCCAATAAAGTCTCCACAAAAGGCCCCAGAGGACAGGGTTCAGGGAGCTTCCAGATAGCTGAACACGTGGAGGCTTACAGGAGGGTGAATAAGACCTCATCTACACGCTGAGAGAATGATGTGCCCCAATTCCACAGAGAAAGAAGCTCCTGGGCTGAGGACCCTTCCAGACCTTGCCCTTTGTATCTCTTCATCTGGCTGTTTATTTGGATCCTTTAAAATATCTTTTGTAATAAACCAGTAAATATGTTTCCCTGAGTCTGTGAGCCACTCTAGCAACCCAAAGAGGAGTTAGTGGGAAGCCCAACTTGAAGACAGTCAGTCAGAAGTTCCGGAGGCTTGGACTTGCAGAAGGGGCAGTCTTGGGAGACTGAACTTCCAACTCGGGGGATCTGAGGATATTTCCAGGAAGATAGCATCAGAATTGAAGTGAATTAGACGATACCCAGCTGGTGTCAGCTGCTTGGTATATGTAGGAAAATCCCCCACATATTTGGTCACAAAAGTCTTCTAGCTGTGTTGATTGTTGTTCTTCAGTGAGAGAATAGAAAAAATAGGATGCAGTGGCTTATGCCTATAATCCTAGCACCTGGGGAGGCCAAGGCGGAAGATTGCTTGAAGCTAGGAGTTGGAGACCAGTCTGAGCAAGAGTGAGACACTGTCTCTACAAAAAAACAGAAAAATTAGCCAGCTGTGGTGGCACATGCCTATAGTCCCAACTACTCAAGGAGGCTGAGGCAGGAGAATCACTTGAGCCTGGGAGTTGGAGGCTGCAGTGAGCTATGATGAGGCCACTGCACTCTAGCCTGGGCAACAGAGTGAGACCCTGTCTTGTAAAAAAGGAAAAAGAAAAAAAAACATAGTCCGAGTTATTTTTTTCTATACCACAGTTGTACAGTATCCAGTCTAGGATAAGGTATTACATTTAGATGTCATTTCTCCACAGCTTCAAATAAGGAAATTCTTATTATCTCTAAAATAATTAAGTGAAAAATGCAATTGGAGAACATTGCTATGTATGCCATTGCTTTGCATAAAAAGGGGGAAAATAGATATTGTATATGTATGTTTTTATTCATCTATACATCATAGACTGTTCCCCTTAGAAGGACACACAAAAAAACTAGTTAGTACTAGTTACCTCCAAAATGAGAAATTTGCAAGGCTGGGTGGGAGAAAGACTTTACTATAACATCTTTTGAACTTTTAAAATTTTGCACTGTATAAATGTATAACCTAATGAGAAAAGTAAGATTAAAAAGTGCTGGCTGGGCTCAGTGGCTCACACCTGTAATCCTAGCACTTTGGGGGATGAAAGCAGGAGGTGGAAGATTGTTTGAGCCCACGAATTTGAGACACCAGCCTGAGCAAGAGCAAGACCCTGTCTTTACCAAAAAATAAATAAATAAATAAAAAGAAAAATTAGCCAGGTGTCATGGGGCGCCTGTAGTATCAGCTACTTGGGAGGCTGAGGCAGGAGGATCGCTTGAGCCCAGGAGTTTGAGGTTGCAGTGAGCTGTGATGAAGCCACTATATTCTATCTTGGGAGACAGAGCAAAACTGTCTCAAAAAAAAACAAAAACAAAAACAAAACAAAACAACAAAAGTGCTGCTGCTGTGGGCAATTATTAACTATAATCTATCCATATTCTGTAAGAGAACTATTTTTAGCTGGATGAAATGCAGAGGCTACAAAGAATATTTTGGTGCCCTACTCTGTTCTCTGTTCCAACCTCTTAAGTCTTCCCAGAAACAAAGGCATTACAATCAAGACCACAAAGAAATGTATCTTGAGACAATGCAGGGTCCCATTTTACCCTCACGAGTTTGCTCTGTGTTGAAGAGGTATTTCATCATTTAGAAAATACACTCTAATGCTTCCAAAAAAATTTTTTTAAATTTATTTTTTAGAGGTGAGGTCTCACTATGTTGCCTAGGCTGGACTTGAACTTCTGGGCTCAAGAGATCCTCCCACCTCAGCCTTCCAAGTAGGTGGGACTATAGGCACGCACCACCACATTTGGCTTAAGTTCCTTTTTTTTTTTTTTTAAGAGACAGGGTTTCACTATGTTGTCCAGGTTGGTCTCAAACTCCTGGCCCTCAAGTGATCCTCCCGCCTTGGCATCCTAAAGTGCTGGCATTATAGGCATTAGCCACCATGGCTGGCTCAAGTTCTCTTTAATATGTGATGGTCTCCAATATCTTTTTAAAAGTGTGAAGTCTCTGTCTCACTCAAAGCAACCACTAGGAATAGCACAGGAGCTTTAGTGAGTCAAGAGATCTATCCTGATGTAACCCTTTTCATTTCATAGAGAACAGGACATATAAAAAGTCAATACTCCTCTTTTATGCACACCTGATAGAAGTATCCTCCCAGTCTCATCTTTCACTTGACCTCAAAACCATCAGCAACAGTAGAAGGTCTGGGCTTCAAGACAAGAAATCTGAGTCATGAATATGTGAACTTGATAACTACCACTTAAAAATGTCACCAACCAGTACCACAGCCCTGAGATAAGAGACAAATCAAAATATTCCATACTGGGTTCAAACACTTGAAAGGCAAAAGATATGTTAATCTGCTGTTAAAGATATTTACAAAGTTTGGATTAAGGATTGGTTCTACTTATAGTTTAATTAGAAAAAGACAAGCCAAAATATAGTGTGAGCTCACCATAGATTGCTCTAGCTCCCTAATTCAAGTCTGCTCTAAGAGAAAATCTACACACTAGGCATATAGAAAAGTTATTTTTGTTTAATTTAGCTGATGAAAGTTTTAAATTTCATAGAAAATAGATGGCTAGAAACCTCTAATCATAGTTAAGGAAAAAAGAAAAAGGCCAAGTGCTGAGGTGCATGCCTGTAGTGCCGGCTACTTGGGGGCTAAGGCAGGAGGACTGCTTGAGCCCAGGAGCTTGAGGCCAGCCTAAGCAACATGGCGAGATCTCATCTCAAAAAAACCAACCAAACAACAAAAAAAAAAACCTTAGTGTTAATATGTAGAATATGTTTTGAATAAATTATTTAAATCAAGAAAGATAAAAAGGTACAAAAAGAATTTATAGTACACTCAAATAATATTTTAAAAAAATTATGTGGTCTGTTCTTTCTGAAAGTTACTACTTACCTTTCCATATTAATGGGTGCAGCATGCACTTTGGTTGCTTCGGAGGTACGTTTACCCATATTGGAGGACATGATAGTTTCACCTTCCGATTTCAATTTGTCCACAAAATTATCTACTTCCTTTCCTTTGGCTCCAAGTTTCAAAGCCTTGCTGGGGCCTGAAGGCCTAAGTGGAAGAATTCAAAGTAAGAAAAAATACATTTGACTGGCTTAAGAAAAAAAACCAAAAAACCCCAAAACATTAATTAATGACCTCACATCAACAAAACTTTCTCTGAAGCTGTTCTTTAACAGGAGTGTTAAGACTTAAAAGAAAAAACACAAGCTTCCTAGTGTTGGTGGACAACTAGTATATAAACCTGCCCAAACTGCCAGCTGACAGTCACTATTATTGGTCCCCAACCCCCAGGCCATGGACCAACAGTCTGTGGCCTATTGGGAGCCAGCCTGCAGCCAGGCTGGCCAGTGAGCGAGGTTTCATTTGTGTTTGTAGCTGCTCCCCATAGCTATCACCACGTGGGCTCCGCCTCCTATCAGATCAACAGAGGCACTGGATTCTCATAAGAGCCTGAACCCTACTGTGGGCTACAAACCCTACTGTGGACTGCACATTTGAGGGACCTAGGTTGCCCGCTCCTTGTGAGTCTAGTGCCTGATGATCTGGAGTGGAGCTGGGGCGATGGTGCTGGGGAGCAGCTTCAAGTGCAGATTGTCACTGGCAGAGAGGTTTGACTGCACAATGAATGTGGAGCGCTTGGATCACCCCAGAACACCCCCTACCCCCAGCCCAAGGATTGTCTTCCATAAAGCCGGTCCCTGGTGCCAAAAAGGGTGGAGACCGCTGAACACGTAAATTTCATTACCCAAAGACCAAAGGTATTTTTATAAGCACACGTGATAAAAACTTTGTACCTTCCATCCAGAGAAATATACCTGTGCACCAACAAAATTCTGCACATAATTTCAGGTAATTCACAGATTCCCCCTGAAACCAATCCTTGAACATCGAGATTAAAAATCCACATTCCATAAAAAGTTAAATATCCCTTCCCTCTCCATAAGGCAACTCTCATAGGAAATTGAGGTCACAGCATAATTTGTAAAAGAACTCTCTTTTACACAAGAGGAAAAACACCACATTCCAATTTCTCCTTTATCCCTATATTTTATGTGGCCAAATATCACATCACATCTGACTTCATCAAGTCCTTCATTATCTATAGCTTGTCTAGAAATCAGATATCACTCCAAGATACACATACATACATCCTTCATCTGTAATTCTTAAGTTGCTGGTGATATACTGGATTATACCTGGCTGGTGCAGGTGCCACTTTTGGTTTATCAGTTTCAATGATGGTCTCTGTGATCATGGCAGCTGTGCTGCCTCCAGATACTGCAGAGCTGCCAAATCCCCCAAATCCTGGTGCTTTTTTGCCCTGTCTCTCTGCATCTCTTCGGGCCTGTTGTAATTCCTTTGCTTTACGTCGCATCTCAGCCTTAGCTTCACGCTCTTGAGTCTAAGGAAGGAGACATACGGATGTAGCTTTGAGTACAGTCTACATCAGCAAGTAAAAACAGGAAGATCAGATAAGTGAAGCCTAACAGACACACAAACTGGCAGTCCCAAAGAAGATCCTATTTACCTCTCTGACTGCTCTGAACACCTTCTCCTCATGAGAATCCATTTCTGTGAAGGTTCTGATCTGTGCCAGGTTAACATTCTCCCGGTATCCCAGGGCGACAATTTCATCAAAAGCAAAAATTAAATCAAAACAGTGCTCAGATATTTCATTCTCCTCTAAGGCTCGGCAATATTCAGGGATCTAATAATGGACAACAGTGACAAAGAAATAGTTAGAATTTTATCAGCAGCTATGTTTCCAAGTATTATCCTTTTTAAAGTATACAAATTTCAATAATCCTGCATCCCTTTCTTAGTTTCATCTAGTCTGTATTTTTTTTAGAAAAAGGTCTCACTATGTTGCCCAGCCTGGAGTACAATAGCTATTCACAGGCACAATCATAGCACACTACAACCGTGAACATCTTCCTGTCCTAAAGCAATTCTCCCACCTCGGAGTCCTGAATAGCTGGGAGTACTACCATGCCTGACTTTAGTCTTTATTTTAAGCAAGACTTTGACATAAAGTCTTTGAGTTTGTGTGTGTCTATTATCAGTAAGTCTTACCTAAAGTGCATCATCTAAAAACATGGCTGTACAAGTGTTAGAACCACATAGGCAGATTAGAGTAACTGTTTAAGAAGCAGGAAATGAAAAGGCAGTTATCATATTCTCTTTTGGGATATTTTTAGCCTAGGAGGACACCCAATGTTTGCTGAATGAATAAGTCACAGCAATAAGTTGTCGGGGTGGGGAGTGGGAGCTTGCAAACTGATAAGCATCAGCTGCTTTAGGAGAAAAACTAGTTACACATACAAAAAACAAATAAAAAGTACAACCCAATATTTCAGCAGGACTCTTACCACTCTTGAGAAGAGCCTTAAGGTCTCCAAATCTTCTAAAATGTTGCTGTTTTTGGTAGTGATCAGTACCATGTACAGTTTTTCCATAGGCTGGTAGACATATCTTACACTCTCTGTTTCAACAAATGTATGTTGTTTTCCAGTGTTCATGAGCTTTGGAAAAGCTGCTAATAAGCCCTCAATCCGAGTTCGGGTCATCTCTACAAATTGTCGAGAAACAATAGCCTTTCCTGCTTTCGTGCAGACCGCTGCTGCCAACAGCACCTGTCAGAAACGTATGCACAAATAAGTACTAATGAATTATTTCTTCACATTTGTTTTCTCAACATCAGCAGAAGGACACACTCGGTTATTTAGTGACATGAATATTATTAGAATGTAAAGTTGTACTTTAAAATTGTACTTCATTGTTCTTATGTCATTCATAAGACATAGCTAAAGTAGATACAAATAAAGCTATTATTTCTATTTTTAAATAACATACCTATAGAAAAACTTGGTAAGTTTTGGCATCTCTGCATTTTCTCCAAAACTATACATACATTATTAATGAGTCTGTGACTCAGAAATGAGTTGCCCTCTGCTTTGGCAGACCCATAAACAATAGCTTAGAACTTTTTGTAAAAAGAACAGAGATTTCTACAGCCAAAACAGAAGTGTGGTCAGGCAGATTAAAAATATTAAAGATATGAGAAGCCCCTGACCTTTCATTTCATTTTTATCTAGAATATGAACCTAATTTAGTTGAGTCTAAATTTATCTTCTGTTCTTTGACTAACTTCCCATCCATACTATCCTACTCTGACATCCAAACAATCTGTAAATGAAAACATAAATGACCCAATGTTTCACAAAGAAACGTTTTTGACACTAGGCAATGATCAAGACGTAACAGCCTTCTTTTAGCATTTGACATTTTACTAAACAAAACAAATAAAGCTCTAATAGAAGAAGGGGAAACTTGAAATGCCATTAGCAGGGGAGTAAGAAAATTAAGTACAGTGTTAACAATCTCTTCAGTGCAGGAACCCAAGAGTAAGCACAAGTAAGAAAAAGACTATTTAAACATTTGGGAAGCCTCAATGCTAAGACACAATTTCTGAAATATCAAAATCCTACTGGTCAGGCTTTTCAGCTTTATAGAAACTTGTCCCCTATAGGCGATTAGCTTGAAGAAAAAAACAAGTCAGTCAATTGAAATAAATATTCTTATAGTTTCAGTGTATCAATATAGTTTTATGATAATTATAGAAGAATACAATGTCCTCATACATCAAGAATAGGTAATGGAAGTATCTGGGAGACAATTACTGTTATGCTTATTTCCAAGCAGCAAGGTAAAAACAATTTATTAATATACTAGAAAAGTATTTGACCTATACCTTGCACAAATAATTTCCCCCCACTGAACAGATTTTGCTGATTAATTTATTTTCAATGAACATGAGGCAGGTTTTCTCCTGTGAAATCTCAAGAGCTAATATAGTCATCCCTCGTATATGTGGAAGATCGGTTCCAGGACCTCTGCATATACCAAAATCCATGCACACCCAAGTTCCAAAGCTGGCCCTGTGGAATCCACAGATGTAAAAAGTTGGCACTCCACACAGGCAGGTTTCAAATTCCACAACACTGTATTTTCGATCAGCGTTTGGTTGAAAAATATCCCCGTAAATGGATCCTCACAGTTCCAATCCGTGTTGTTCAAGGACCAACTATACTACCAACTGTTCCATTTTCTAAACAAGAACCCAAGTTTAGAAAGAAGTAGATTTAAGGGAGTAATACAATTTTGCTTATGTTTCTGACTCTATCAACTCTACACTGAAATGTACCTCAATTATCCCAGCTTAAAGTTATTTTATTTTGCATATAATGAAAAAGTTTTTAAAAAGTCTTAAATCATATACTCTCAAGGTTCTCGCAAAGAATGTTTTGTAAATTAGTTCCTTTTTTAAAGGAACAAGATCAGAAAATATTTTAGACATACACAGAGGTACTGAGCATAAAATGTACCAGTTGATTATACTTTTAGAGCAGTAAATCAGGTAGCTTTAAAAGAGCCACTTTTTTCTAAATACCTATAAAAGTTTCAAGTAAATGAATTGTTTTGTACTTAAGAAATGTTATCTTTCACCATCACTGACTATTTGGAGTTTTTGCCATCACCTAGATATGATGCAAGAATTTACCCGGAGGACAGTAAAGAATCCCAGGGAAAGAATAAAAACGTGGCTAGGTGTGGTGGCTCCCATCTGTAATCCTAGCACTCTAGGAGGCAGAGGCAGGACTACTTGAGGTCAGGAGTTCGAAATCAGTCTAAGCAAGAGCAAGATCCGTCTCTACTAAAAATAGAAAAAATTGGCTGGGCGTAGTGGCTCAGGCCTGTAGTCCCAGCTACTTGGGAGGCTGAGGCAGGAGGACTGCCTGAGCCCAGGAATTTGAGGTTGCTGTGAGCTAGGTTGAAGCTATGGCACTCTAGCTGGGGCAACAGAGCAAGACACTGTCTCCAAAAAACCAAAAACAAGTATTAATAATAAACATGCCTTTTTTGAGAGAGAGAGTCTTGCTCTGTCATCCCGGCTAGAGTACAGTGGCATCATCAGGGCTCACTGCACCCTCAAACTCCTGGGCTTCAGCGATCCTCCTGCCTCAGCCTCCCAGAGAAGCTGGGACTACAGGTGCACGTACTACCACTCCCAGCCAATTTTTTCTATTTTTAGTAGAGAAGGGGTCTCACTCTTGCTCAGGATAGTCTCGAACTCCTGACCTCAAGCAATCCTCCTGCCTTGATCTCCCAGAATGCTAGGTTTATAGGCGTGAGCCACCTTGCCTGGACAACATGCATTTATTAAAAAAATTAATGTCACTTCAAGGCAATGGATGCTTATGATTTTATCAATATTTTGATATTCAAATAATGAATATTGTCTCGCTCAAAAAATTTTACCTATAATTTCAGGGAATTCATAGATTGTCTAGAGCAGTTATTTTCAAATGGCCCACAGAAAATCACTTCATGTAATGAGAAATATTATTAATAAATAGGAGAATATTGTAGAAGTAATCAGTCTAGAGCTCCACTTCCACCCCAAAGGTTGAGAAGCACAGCCCCAGAAGTTACGGTCCTCCACATTAGAATTTTATGAGGTTTTGAAGGAATAAGATAAATCAAATGGATATCTAGAGAAAGGACAGCTCAGACCAAAACTTCAGACCTATATAAACATGCTGTATTTAATATAAAGCCCATATCTAACAATAAGCCTGTTAGAAATAATGCTTATAGGCTCGAGGGTAGTTCTTAGGGTTTCAGCTGGCGTTTAAAACACCTCCAATACCATATAGATTGAATATAGGTAAAAATTAATATCAAAGGCAACATGAAAGGGAAAAAGGAACAAAAAGGTATATGCTATGGAGACGGGAATTCCATTCACTTTGCTTTACTGACTGGGCATGTTCAAAGATTAATTATAGATACTGGCAATCTCCATTTTAGCAATGTTATTTTAAGAATTAGCTCAATAACTATTTATTGAACACCTACTATACATACAACATGCTCTCTGAGAATTAAGATGAAACAGACTGACATTCTGCCCACAAAAAGCTTAACAAGGATGATAAGACACAAACATAAATAACTATACTACAAGGCAAAATGTGTTAAGTAACATAAGAGAGTCACTGATAAAGTGCTGTGGAAATTCAGAGGAAGAAGAAATTATGTTTAGCTGGTAAGATCAGGGATAACTTATGGAAGAAATAGCATCTAAATCACATTCTGATGAATTCTGGGATTTGAGTATGTAAAGATGAAGAAAACAATAGGGTAAAATAGTAGGTCTCAAGCAAGAAAACTCTGGGACTCCCTTGAGTCACTCCATTATCCAGATACAAGCAAATAAGGCTCCCAAAGTAGGACCAAAATTCCCCACACTAAGTATGGCATAAACCTCAAAACACCCAGGACACCACAAATCACAGGTTCCATGCAGCTGACACAGGTCTCTATTCACTGTATTACAGTTACTAACATGGCTAGAAGGTATGGTCACCTTTAAACATGATAAATTTATCCTACCCTAAATTAACATTCATTTTCTTAAATGTCTTGAAATAATAAAGCTTCTCTTCACATCAATGTTTTATGATGTTTAACAATTATTAAAATGTAGCATATACTAAAAGATAAGTTAACAATTTTTCCTACTATAATTTGATCTTATTTTCTTTGGGAAAGAATGAATAAATATGATCTTTACAAAGTTTTTTTTTATTTTTTACATTTTGGGAAAAGAACATTTTAGACGTAAAAGGAACTTTCAAGGGCCCTTGACTGTCTTATAAAAACCAAAGGCCCAGAAGTTAAATGAAATAATCTCTCTGGGACTTTTAAAGAAAAAAAAATTTCTCCCAATAAGTTGAGCATTTTCAAGCAACTTTTCTTTTAATAATACTTACATGGTTGAGTATACTATCATTTATTTTTGGATTAAATAACAACTCTCCCCTACCCAGATTTAACTAGATGGATCATTAAGTGCCCTAAGTAAAGAAGCCTGGAGAATTAGGTTTCTGTTCTGCCTCTGCCACTGATTATGTGACCTTGGATAAGTCATCTAACACTTAATGAAATATCCCTAAAATAGGTGGTTAATTTATATGAAATCCAAAGTGCTCTGTGTCTTTAAGATTCTATAAGTCTAAGCATTTGAAAACTTCACAGTAATAGAAAATGCATAATACTTTCATTTCATGTCTACTGCTTCAGTAGCAACTACTTTGGAACCACATTTTATACTAATATTAAGCTGCTAGAGGGCAAACTGCCTAGTCAAATCAAATCCTGTGTGTGACTGAGGTACAAGAATAGGTGGTAATTCAGCATAAACATGCATAATTCTCTTAAAAAAAAAAAAAAAAGCCAAGGTCTTTCTTGAACCTCTAAATGCTTTAGGATTCCTCATTTCCAGAATTATAGTCACTTTCTCCTTTATAATTTACTGTAATATTTTACATACACACACACGATTCATGGTCATATTAAGACTAGTTTCTACAACCTTTCATAGAGGACTACTTTTTCTTACTTACATGAAGTAACTAAAGATAAAATCAGAGGGAAGATTACAATAAAATCTAGACTACATACAAAACATAAAACTTGAACAGTAATTTACTCAGTGAGGGTTTTTAGTTGAACACATATCTGTTCTAAAACAAAACCTTGTAGAGAATTTTAAAAAAAGACATTGTTATCAGTTTCTGCAGTGAACTTCCTATATGAAGACATAAGACAAACAATGTAAACTCAAGAGAACTGTTTTCATTCTTTGCTGTCCCCTCAATCAAAAAAAAAAATTTAACAAAGAGTATAATAGCTGTGCAGATGCTATACTGTATATGAAAAACAAAACAAAAAATAATCCTTTAATTGGGACCTGTAATTACCCTGTAGGATGTCAATTTCTCCTCCATCATGTGAGATTAACTATACAAGCCCAAATCTAGCTTTCTTATAACTGATGACTTTTGGGATTTGAATTTACTATATTTAATGTGACCACCACAGTAAGTTTACTCACTAAACTTACTGTTCTTGGTAAATGAGAAAAGAATAGCATTCAACAGATAAGCAAAGATTTTACAGATGGGTGCTATCATGAGACTTAATATGAAGTTTATTCAAAAATAAATTTAGTAAGAAAAAGAACTGACCACAATGGTATCTGACAAGTTAAGAAAGTAAGGCCATGTTCTCATCACTTTGCAGGATACTAGAAAAAAGATTAAATCAAGGCACATGGGCCTATAATCCCAGCTACTCAGGAGGCTGCGGTGTAATACTTGAGGCTAGGAGTTCAAGGCCAAAGTGTGTTGCTATGGTTGTGCCTGTGAATAGCCACTGCACTATAGCCTGGGCAACATAGTGAGATCCCCATCTTTTAAATCAAAAGAAGCATTCCTTTGTGCTTTATTTTATAATGAAGTCATCATAAGCCATTTGTTTTTGCATTTGTTCATTTATTTATCTATTGGGACTTTGCAGTCTAGATAGAACATTTTATACTTACCTCAAGAACTAAAGCCAAAGGAGATTTATTTTTCAAAAACTTAACGTTTTTGTACTGATATCTACAACTTACTTTGAAGTGTGGGTGGGTGTGTGTGTATGTACACACACACACACACACACACACACATATATTTTTAAGAGACAGGGTCTCACTCTGTCACCCAGGCTGGAATGCAGAGATGCGATCACAGCTTACTACCTTTTCAAACTCCTAGCTCAAGAGATCCTCCCAACTCAGTCTCCGACTAGAACTACAGGCCCATGCCATGAAATGTATTTTAAAAAAAGATAGAGAGAGGGTCTGGTGGCTTACGCCTGTAATCCTAGCTAATTGGGAGGACTGCTTCAGGCCAGGAGTTCCAGACCAGCTTGGGCAACATAGCAAGACCCCATCTCTATAAAAAATTTAAAAATTAGCCAGCTGTGGTGGCACACACCTGTAGTTCTAGCTACTTGGGAGGCTGAGACAGGAGATGGCTTGAACCTGCGAATTAAGAGGTTTGAGCTATGATCGGTCCACTGCACTCCTGTCTGGGCAATATAGCGAGATCCTGTCTCTTAAAAGAGAAGGATGGATGATTAGCTGTATGAGAAAATAAGTATAGTGAAATGTTAATTATATAATCTAGCTGGTGGTTATATTGTTATTCACTATAAAGTTCTTTCAGCTTTTCCAGAAGTCTGAAAATTTTTAATAAAGTGCTGAAGAAAAATAAACTTTTAGAAGTTTCGATACAACTTTTAGATAAAAATTTCACCCTATTTGGACATTTCTACTGTCTAGAGATCTCTCTATAAAGGAGTAGGACTCAAAAACATTACACAGAAATAATATGAATATCTTAAGACACTACAGAGCAGAATGTACTGAAATAAACTGTTCTCCAGAGTACAAAAATCTGTGGGTATCTGGATCATATCAGTCCCAAATAATGCAGAAATATATAACAAAACTGTATGTACATGTACATATGTCAAAATAACACACAAAACTTTTATTTTTTTATACATCATTCAACACCTTTATCATCCCACTGTTATCAGTAAATTGAAAGTACTAAGTTCCAAGAACCATTTAACAAACAAGATTTTTATAAAGATTATCTATATTTGATTTCTAAAATACAAGACTTTAACCTTGCTATTGAAATAATAACATGCTCTAAAATGCACTACAAATACTTCCTTCCAGGGTGTAAAAGGAAACAGAATTTCAAAATCACTATCCCAATACTGAGCTTCCTAGAGTAATTAAAAAAAGGGTTTTGGAAATTTTATGTCCAACACAAAAGTTTTAGGAGGCAAACCTGATTGATGCAATTTATATAACTGAGGCTGAAAAAACCCTTTCAGTGGCTTAAAGCCCAGGAATGAATCTCCCCACTATCCTAGTTCTCACCTAAAGGGTTGTCAATAGAACTTAATAAGACTGGCACCAAACTACATTCTGTTACCTTTCAGGTATGTAGGAAAATGCTTTAAATCAAATTATCTATTGACAAAACATAAAAAATAAAAAAAGAACAGAATATCCTTCAAAAGATTAAAGGGTACAAAGTGCACTAAAAAATAAATTACTAGCTCGTTTGAAACAGAATAATTTCTTCTACTTTATGAATATCTACAAATCAGTGGTAAAGCAAGATTTAGTGGAGTCAGCAGTTCTGACTTCCCTCATCTTCACACACATTAATTTTTCCCATCTCTATAGCAGATGAGTACACAAAGAATGCATCTGAAAGCAACTAACAGGTCCCAGAATATAACCCACCCCCCTCTTACTCCACCTCCTATGAGACATCTGATTACGATATGCCACATACACATTTGCCTTCACTTGAACAATAAGTTCCTTGAAGAAAGAAATCCTGTGTTCCCTATAACTCGCTCACATTTTCCCAATGCTCTAGACACAGCGTACACTCAATCACACTGACAAATGGACACATGTAAGTTTTTGGTAGTGGAAGGTTTCAGGGACACTTGGGTCCTATAAATTAGTGTTAGAAGTTACTCCTCGTTCTATGTCTCTATTTTCCCCTTTCGAACAAACAAAAGAAAAATTCCTGAACACCAATGAATTTGGATTTCGAATACCAACGGCCTACAAAACACCGGGGTTGGGAGAGGAGCTCGTAACAGAAGGACGGGAAACTCCTGAGACAGGCCCAGCCTGCTGAGCCTAAGCGCCCGGGGAACGGGCTGGACATTAGCGCCAAGGTCCGCAGCGCGGGGCCCACACGACAGCCACAAGGTTCTCGCAGAGCAAAAACCCCGGGCCGTCCCAGCAGAGGAGGGAGTCTAGCTGGTTGGGAGGGTGCGGAGGTGGGCACGACCACAGAGACAGGAGTCAGCTCCCTCGTAGCCCCCCGGGAGACTGGGCCGAGGGGTGGGGAGGCCGCACTGCCCCCCGACCCCGGAGAGAAGCACCGGGCTCCGGACCCTCGGGGCGGGGCTCCTCCGGCCCCAGCGCCAGGCCGGCTGGCAGGGAGAGGAGGCGAGCGAGGCTCGGACCGCGGGAATCCCGGCCCTGGCTCTGATCTTACCATGGTGAGGGCAGTGGTGGGGCGCGCCCGCGCTCCGGCTCCACAGGGGCTGGGGCTAGGGTCAGGGGAAGGGGAGCACCGGTCGCTCAGGACCTACTGCCCCCCTGACAGGAGCCGCTGCCGCTTCGCCTCTTGCCAAGATGGCGGTCCCGAGCCACGTCGTCAACCGGAAACGGCGTGGGTCAAAGGGCAGGGGGCGGGGCCATTGGGATGGGGAAATTGTGAGTACTGGGCTGCAGCACCGACTTTCTGCAGGTGTAGGGGGGTTCTCCTCAGCTGTGGAACCTCATATCTCTGTCCTTTCGCTGGCATCACCTTCACTTATTTTGTGTTATCTCTTACAGTTTATAAAGCTGCTTTCACAGCCACTATCTTTTAATATACGAAATAACCCGTGTGAGTAAGGGACTAGTATCCAGAATATTTAAAGAATTCTTACAACCCAACAATAAAAAGACAAATACAGTATTCCTATCTAAAAATGGACAAAGAGGAGGTGAGGTGGTGCAAGCCTGTAGTCCCAGCTACTTGAGAGGCTGAGACAGAAGGATCACTCGAGCCCAAGAGTGTGAGGCCAGCCTGGGCAACATAGCAAGACCCTGATTCTAAAAAAAGAAAAAGTCTGGAATTAGACAGAGGTGAATACATTAAAAACCACTGAATTGTATACTTTATTTATTTAGAGATGGAATTTCACTGTGTCACCTGGGCTAGAGTGCTGTGGTGTCAGCCTAGCTCACAGCAACCTCAAAGTCCTGGGCTCAAGGGATTTTCCTGCCTCAGCCTCCTATAGCTGGGATTACAATTGCATGCCACCACAATCGGCTAAGTTTTCTATTTTTAGTAGAGACGGGGTCTCGCTCTTGCTCAGGCTGCTCTTGAACTCCTGACCTCAAGTGATCCTCCCACCTCAGCCTCCCAGAGTGCTAGGATTACAGGCATGCGCCATCACGCCCGGCCTGAATTGTATATTTTAAAAGGGTGAATTTTTATGATTTTTAAATTATGTTTTTAAAAAAACCATGTTCAGGAAGCAGGGCAGTTATTGTGCTTATGTCCATTCTGTATATGAAGAAAATGATGACAAGTCTAAGCAATTTACCCCAGTTTCTAGACCAGTATGTAATGAACTAGGATGCGATGACACATTCTTTCTCAAGATAAGCATCTCTTTTGTTCTTGGCACAACCTACCTTTCTGAGCTTCTGGTTATCTATGTATCATCCCACCCTCTCAACTTCAAGAGAAAGAGTCCAATAGTGCTTGGGACTTGCAGGGGCAGGTGGGACATAGTCCATGTCTTTGTTTCTGTGGCCTGGAGCCTGTGGCATGCCCTCCCTTAGGACCTGAAAGATGACTAAATGGCCCCCTTTAAAAGTAGGTTTTGAAAGCTTGGTTTCCATATGACATATGGCTTATATTTAGGTTAAGAGATGTTTAGTTCCAGTTTTATTATTTTTTTAAATTTTTTCTTTTTTTTCTCTTTGGAGACAGAGTCTCACTCTTGTTGCCCCGGCTAGAGTGCCGTGGTGTCAGCCTAGCTCACAGCAACCTCAAACTCCTGGGCTCAAGCGATCCTCCTGCCTCAGCCTCCTGAGTAGCTGGGACTACAGGCATGCGCCACCATGGCCGGCTAATTTTTTCTTTCTATATATTTTTAGTTGGCCAATTAATTTCTTTCTATTTTTAGGAGAGACAGGGTCTCGCTCTTGCTCAGGCTGGTCTCGAACTCCTGAACTCAAAACGATCTGCCCGCCTCGGCCTCCCAGAGTGCTAGGATTACAGGCATGAGCCACGGCACCCAGCCTGGTTCCAGTTTTTAAAAATTACACTTAATGTTTCTTTTATGGTAAAGCAGCTTTTGGCACACGACATTGTGACATATTACAGGACATCAAAAACTGCTTTGGGTCACATTTTCCTCCAAGAATTACAGATTTATTACACATAGATAAAAAATATACTGTAATTAATCTGTAATATATATGACACAGTGAGATGGGTGTGGTGGCCCGTGCTTGTAATCCCAGCTGCTCCGGAGTTCAGAGTCCCGAGTTCAGAGGCCAGAGTTCTGATATGTAGCATTTTATGCCCTTTAGGAGTCCACACTACATTTGGCATCAATATGGTGACCTCCTGGGAGCAGGGACCACCAGGTTGCCTAAAGAGGGGTGAACCAGCCCAGGTCAGAAACGGAGCTGGTCAAAACTCCTGTGCTGATCAGTAGTGAGACTGGGCCTGTGAATAGCCTCTGCACTCCAGCCTAAGTGATATAGAGAGATTCTATCTCGCTTTTAAAAAATAAAAATAAATTTTAAAAAATCCAGTCTTCTGGTTATTTTGGTAGTTCTTCGTTCTGAATTTCAGACTTTTCAGAGAATAACTAATTCGGCAGTTCTTCTCTATGTCATTTTATCCTGTATCTTTGGCTCAACCCAACAGTACTCACACATAATACCTATATACATATATGTCTACAATAAACGATAACAGCAACTTTTTGAGTACTTTTCTTTCTTTTCTTTTTTTTCTTTTTAGAAATGGGGTCTCCTTCTTGCTAAATTTTCCAGGCTGGGCATGAACTTTTGGGCCCAATGGATCCTCCTGCCTCAGCCTCCCAAGTAGCTAGGGTTACAAGTATGCACCACTGCTAAGTGCTTATTTTGTGTCAGGTACTTTACATATGTTATCTCTAATCCTTTACAATAATCCAGATAAAGACAGTGAGGATCAGAGAAATTAAGCACTTGCCCAAACTCACATAGCCAGTAAGTGGTAGAGCCAGGATTCAAACCCAGCTTTTCCCATTAAAACATCCTGCCTCTCTATATCTCCTGTGTATTCCTTAAAATTTATTGAACACTTACAATGTACCAGGCATTACTCTGACTTCTTCACACAGATTATCTCATTTAATCCTTACAAAAATTCTCCAAGATAGGTACCATTATTATCTCCATTTTACATGTAAGGAAATCAAAGTATGGAGAAGAAACTATCCTACCACATTCTCCTGGCTAGAAAGTAGAACCCAAGATTCAAACAAAGGCTGCTTGACTTTGGTTATAACCCTTAAGCACTGGATTATAGACTTCTCACTCATATCCATATCAATTCCACCTCCAATGGCCTTCTAATAGAATCTTTTGTTGCCTGGCTAGAGTGGAGTAGTGTCATCATAGCTCACTGCAATCTCAAACTCCTAGGTTCAAGGGATCCCCCTGCCTCAGTCTCCTAAGTAGCTGGGACTACAGGCACATGCCACCAGTCTAGCTAATTTTTCTATATTTTGTAGAGACAAGGTCTCACTCTTGCTCAGGCTGGTCTCAAACTCCTGGCCTCAAGCAATCTTCCCACCTCGGCCTCCCAAAATGCTAGGATTACAGGTGTGAGCCACCATGCT
>CAUYPO010053227.1:0-32297 GCA_963574435.1 Cheirogaleus major | reverse complement strand
TCAGGAGTTCGAAACCAGCCTGAGCAAGAGCGAGACCCCGTCTCTACTATAAATAGAAAGCAATTAATTGGCCAACTAAAAATATATAGAAAAAATGAGCCGGGCATGGAGGCGCATGCCTGTAGTCCCAGCTACTCGGGAGGCTGAGGCAGGAGGATTGATAGAGCCCAGGAGTTTGAGGTTGCTGTGAGCGAGGCTGACGCCACGGCACTCAGTCTAGCCCGGGCAACAGAGTGAGACTCTGTCTCAAAAAAAAAAAAAAAAAACATCAAGCAATCCTCCTGCCTCAGCCTCCCGAGTAGCTGGGACTATAGGCATGTGCCACCATGCCCAGCTAAATTTTTAAATATTTTTAGTTGGCCAATTAACTTATATTTATTTTTAATAGAGACGGGGTCTCGCTCTTGCTCAGGCTGGTCTCAAACTCCTGAGCTCAAACGATCTGCCCACCTCGGCCTCCCAGAGTGCTAGGATTACAGGCGTGAGCTCTTTTAACATCCATTATATCATCTGAATCTCAAAAACGACCAGGTAAAGTGGGCCAAAGTTTTACTATCCCATATTTACAAACAAGCAAAGAGGCTCAGAGTGACCTTGCCAGAGGTCTAGGGCCCTTTAGCAAAAAGCAGAGATTAGAAGCCAGCATCTTATAACTCAGACTCTACCATATCAACCACAGAACAAACGAGTAAACTAAATTCCAGCAATCCTCTCTACCTGGTAGACGGAGTCAGAGCTCAATTTGTTAATACTGAGAAGAAAAAGGGACTTAGGACCCAGTTAGGCAAACCTACTAGCAAGGAGTAGTTAGATAGATGATCTCTGGCAACATTATAATTTTAGCCTGAGCAATCTAAGGCAAATAACTAAAGATAACTGAGTTAAACCTGATTGTTACTAGGCATGTAAGAAACGCCCCCTGCCTATTGGCTAGATTCCTGGACAATAGATCAAAGAGAACCCTTCAAGCCTTGGATAAGGGCAGAGGAAAGGCAGAGGACTGGTCCAGTGGAAGCTGGAAAGCAAAGCTGGTTGCTAGGCTGGTCAGAAGAGCTCCCATGTTGAGGACCACATAATAAGGTTGAAGCCAGAGACTGCCATGCCTGGAGCACAAAGGACACAAGAGAAGGTGCTCCAAGGGCAGCACACTCAAGCGAAAGAACAGACACATCCAGGCCAAGGCATTCTTCCTAGTCCAGGCCTTTGGTTTATGCCTTATGAATCTTCAGACCCACAATAAAACAGACTTGGTGACAGTGCCGAGGACAGACCTGAACAGACACAGGCAGGCCGTGGTACCCCAGGAGGTCTAAAGGAGCTGGGGGAAAGTATCCTCTGGCCCAACGCAACAAAAGAAACTGTTGCAGGATGTTGTGCCTTTATGTTATTTGAAACTGAATGATTCAAAACATTAGTTAAGGGCCTTCCTTGGGCTCTTAATGTGAGGCATTTCATAACACTGACCACAGGCATTTTCTCTACAATAGAAAATCTAGTGCCAAAATTACTTCTATTTTGCATATTCTGTACAAATTTTTCTTTCCATGCCTGTGAACCTACTATGCAGCACCCAGCAATTTTCATTTATTATTACATCATCATATAATTATTGAGTATTGCCTGGGGCTTATTTTACCTTTGACTTCTGCTTTAGTCTATGCTGTGTATGGATTTGTTTGTGTGCCAGAGGAAGCAGATCAATGGTTCTCAACCTTGGCTGTACATCAGAATCACCTGAGTTTCATAAACTAACAAATGTAACACATGCCCAATTCCCCACCCCCACCTCCTGCAGACTGAAGATTCTGATGGGAAACTGGGTGGGGCTTTGGGCACCTGGTTTTGTTGTTGTTGTTTTTTGTTTTTTTTTTTTTTGAGACGGAGTCTCACTCTGTCGCCTAGGCTAGAGTGCTGTGGCGGCAGCCTACCTCACAGCAACCTCAAACTCCTGGGCTCAAGCAATCCTCCTGCCTTGGCCTCCCAAGTAGTTGGGACCACAGGCATGCGCCACCATGCCCGGCTAATTTTTTCTATATATTTTTAGTTGGCCAATTCATTTATTTCTATTTTTAGTAGAGACGGGGTCTCCTTCTTGCTCAGGCTGGTTTCAAACTCCTGACCTTGAGTGATCCTCCTGCCTTGGCCTCCCAGAGTGCTAGGATTACAGGCGTGAGCCACCGTGCCCAGCCTGGGCACCTAGTTTTTTAAAAGGTCCATGGATCATTCTGATGAATGGTCAAGGTTGAAAACAAACATATCATATAGCTAGTTAGTATTTGGTCATGGTCATAATTACAGCCTTCTCCCCCGCCCCCCACCCCACTCCCCAAGTACGGTTGGTGGGGGTCGGGGGAAGGAGCAAGACAGGACAGTGTCAGAAGAGGTATGATCCTGACCAGTAACTAACTACATACAATCCAATGCTGGTTAATTCACACGGCAAAACAGAAAGCATTTATTAGATACAGAAGTACCAGTAACTGCTAGGAATATTGTTTCTCTATTAAACCTCATAGTAACAATGAGGCAGGTATTAATTCCAATCCCCTTGTTATAGGTATAGAACCTGAGGCTCAGAAATGGAAAGTGAGCCAGCCAAATGCCAAACTGTTCAACTAATGTCCGTGCTCTTTCCTCTGGGTCAAAATACAGAAAGACAATACAGTACCGTTTCATCCTTTAGGTTCCAGTAACAACAATTAACCTTGACACACTGTCCTTAGTCTCTCATTCAATGATGGATTCTGCTTATAAACTCTCAACAAGCAAATGCTCCTCAAAACACCTTTCTACTACAACTCAACTAACATAAGATGCCCCTGGTCACTTCAAAACAGATATATCATACACATCTGTGCTCACTGTACTTCTTTATCTGAGTAAAAACCAATCAATGGTGGTAAAAGGCATGTCAACAATAGGTAATACTAAATTTGAGTTAGCTTATGCTTAAAACAAATACACCTTCAAAAACATAATAGACCAATTTGTATACAGCCTTTTGCGATAGAAAATGCAACCTTTACTCATATTAATCTATATTTTGCATCAACCTTAAAATTATATGTGAGGCTCTCTAACATATCTAAGTGATTTCCTGAAGACAACAAAAAAAGACTACATCTGGCCTTGTAGTCTAGTACCTTTTACCTAAAAGTATGTTGTCTCTTCAGTCATAATGTAAAATATCCCCATCGCTCTCATACAATGGAGCAGCCCAGGATTCAAGAATTTTGGCACAGGCCGGGCGCGGTGGCTCACGCCTGTAATCCTAGCACTCTGGGAGGCCGAGGCGGGTGGATCGCTCGAGGTCAGAAGATTGAGACCAGCATAAGCGAGACCTCGTTTCTACTAAAAAGAAAAAAAAAAACTAATTGGCCACCTAATAACAGAAAAAAAAAAAAGAAAGAAAGAATTTTGGCACAGGCTGTGGATCTCTACAAAACTAGGTATGAATGGATCCTGACTCTAACACTTGCTAGCTATAAATTCAGACAAGTTACTTTATTTTTCTGAACCTCAAGTTTATCCTTCATCGATAAAATGAAGATAAGGTGATGATTAGAAATAAATGCTGGAGCTGAAAAGTTCTGGCACTTAAATGATTGGCATATATTACATAATCCTTATCCTAAATTTCTTTATAAATGGTATTTTTGAAATTCACCCCTTCTGTTCCATTCAACTTAAGGCATAGGTGAAAAAGAAAAAAAAATAGAACAGAAATTTACCCCAAGCTCATGATTCAAATAACCAATACTCCGGTCATCTTGCCTGTTATACCATTTCAGGGTTTCAGTGACTCCCCCTTCACAAGGCCTTTTATAAAACTAAACTATAATGAACCTACAAAATATCACTTTCATTTACTTCCTCATTTGCTCAACAAAGAGTTACTGACCATCAGGCTAGGCTAGGCCCTGGGGCCATAGATATGATTAAGACATAATTTCTTCCTCAAAAAACATAGTCTGGCTTAAAGTTTGAACATGTTCTTTAATTATGCAATAATATAGCAGCCTTAATTCTAATGGGATGCTTAATTATGGACCCTGACCATCAAATAACCAGTGATGATAATCCAGGTTTTATGAAGGCTCTACAAAAGTGTTCATTCCCTAGAACCAGAGACTGTGATCCAGTGCACTTAACTCTTTTTGAGCGTATCTATGAAATGGATATAATACCAACCTGATATTAGTTCCTGGTTTTGTTCATTTGCGGTATTGTGGTGTAAAAAAAAAAAAAAAAAGTTCCTGGTTTTGTCAGAAATGCTATTAAGTATTCAAAAAAAAAAAATTACACACACATGTATGTGTTATAGCACTTTAATCAAAACGCCAGTCACATTAAACCAGTATCAGAATAAAGCTCTCTAAGACATTAAAACCAATCCCAAAACAACCTACTCAAACTTAAGTAAATTAATCTGTTTATCCTTGATTATTAATGTAGCTTATATATTAATAGAAATCAACTTGTCAATTACTTAAAAATATCAAAAAAATCATAATTACTTATATCTTTCATGATAATGGCTTAGTTTGAAAACCATAATCACGTATAACACTCTATCTGGATATTTAAATAATTAAAAGAAGTTTCCTTCAAAGCAAAGCACTAGGAAAATTACAGGGCATTTTCATATATATTTTGAAATGTTTTTAGACATATTTAAAAACACATATCTCAGTTTAAGTACTATACTTATGTTCTGATTCATAATTATCAAGCAGTAAAAAAAAGGCAATTTCCCATTTAGTCAAGAAAAACTTACCCACAGAATTTTTAGTCTTCTCGTTTTCAATTTTTATGGAAAATGTCAAATATACACAAAAATAGAAAAATAATACAACAAATTCCTATGCAACCATTACCCAGCTGCAATAAGTATCAATTCATGGCCAACTGTGTTCATTTATAATCCTGTCAACTTCCTGCCACTTTCACTCCAAAGCCCTCATATCTGATTTATTTTATACCTGAAGCAAATCCCTGGGTATCATGTAACCTCCCATCCATAATATTTCAGTTTGTGTCTCTAAAAGGATGTTTTTAAATTAATGTTAATCATCTCTTAATAGGCTACTCTAAAGAACAGAAGTTAACAATTTCATAGCAGCCCAGACACAGCTCTTTGGCTTCCTTCCCCCTTCTCCCCACACATTATACCAAATTATTTCTACCTCTAAGAATGAAACAGGGGTGGAGAACCTTAGGAATCAATCCAATCCCTCTGGACTTCTCAAAATCCTTCTGTTGAAACTGCATCATTGTGTTCCTCAGAGATATAGTGCTCTGGAAAGGCTCGAGAGGGTGAGAAGAAAAGCGGACTGCTCCATACCCCAAATCAAAGCAGCTCTATCTTTTCTTCTATGTTTTATACTGGTGTTCTGTATAAGGTTTCACTTGAAGCTAAATTGTTTAAAAAAACAAAACTAAGTCCAAGTTCCTGAGATGACAAACAAGGCCCTTCCTGACCTGCCCTAGAGCCCTCTAACACCAACCTGCATCACATGATTTATACTTTGCAATTACACATAAATTTCATTCTATAACATGTCCACGCACTTGATCATGTGTGTTTCCATCTAAGGCATGCTTTCCTTTCCTATCTGGTTAATAGCTACTTAATACCTTCAAGTTTTAGCTCAAAGGAGACTTCACTTGGGTCTACCATACCCCTACTTAAGGCTCTGTAGTCACCTGTGTGCACCTCTTACTACAGCACTTGACACATTATATTGCTATTAATACCAGGCGACAACAATCTCAAGGGCAAGGATATTATTTATTTTGTATTTCTTTTTGGTCTTATTCATTTTTTAAACAACAAACTTAAGACAATGCAAGTACTCAATAAGTATTCGTTTAAATAAATAAATATTTTATCCTATAGATACATACATACTTCATTATAGAATGCGGCAACATACAGGGTTAATAACTAAATTACTAGCTATAGTACCAAAAGACTGAAAACAAACTAAACATCCATCACTAATGACTAGCTAAATTATGATACATTCAGACAATGACCCATCCTACAACAATAAAAATGAATGAGGCAGTTCTTGAAATACAGATAATAGAATGATCTACCAGATATAATAGGTGGGAAAAGGGCCGGGCGCGGTGGCTCACGCCTGTAATCCTAGCACTCTGGGAGGCCTAGGCGGGCAGATCGCTCGAGGTCAGGAGTTCGAAACCAGCCTCAGCAAGAGCGAGACCCCATCTCTACTAAAAAAAAAAAAAAAGAAAGAAAGAAATTAATTGGCCAACTAAAAATATACAGAAAAAATTAGCCGGGCATGGTGGCGCGTGCCTGTAGTCCCAGCTACTAGGGAGGCTGAGGCGGAAGGATCGCTTGAGCCCAGGAGTTTGAGGTTGCTGTGAGCTAGGCTGACGCCACGGCACTCTAGCCCAGGCAACAAAGTGAGACTCTGTCTCAAAAAAAAAAAAAAATATTGGTGGAAAAAAGTTAGGTACAGAAAAGGTATAGCATCCTGCCACTGTTTTAAAAAAAAAAAAAAAAAAAAAAAAAACTCCTAGAGATTAAATTTATTTGCTTTATACACATAAAATATCTGAAAGAACAACATACCAGGAGAGGGGTACTAGGTGACTTAAAGACTTTTACGTATAAATCATTTTACATTTAAAGTATATGAGTGTGCTACAAATTGAATAAATACAATTTTTTGAATTAACAGAAATTGGAAAAATTAAGCAGAAAACAAAAACAAATGTCTCTAAAATCTTGACTGAAATAAATAATATTTCTGTAAAAGGCAACTTGAGAGAGACAGTCTAACTAGAGCACAGAGGAAAATCTGGGCATTGGTTGGTGTGAAGATGTTTTTCTCACACATGTGGGTGTGAACAGATGATGTAATACTGAATTAAAAAAAAAAAAAAGAGGCTGGGCAAGGTGGCTGAGGCCTGTAATCCTAGCACTTTGGGAGGGCGAGGAAGGAGCAAGGATTGAGGCCAGGAGTTTGGGACCAGCCTGGGCAAAGACTCCGTTTCTACAAAAAATAGAAAAATTAGCTGGACATTGTAGTTCCAGCTACTCGGGAGGCTGAGGCAGGAGGATCCCTTGAGCCCAGAAGTTTGAGGTTGCAGTGAGCTATGATGATGCCACAGCACTCTAACCCCAAGCAACAGAGTGAGACCTTGTTTCCAAAAAAAAGAAAAAGAAACAAACAAACCTGAATGAATGGTAGTCCTTCAGGATCCCCAGTATTCAATTATAAACTCGCAGACTTCTGAAAGTTATTAAAAGTGCTCCAGTTCCCATTTGCCTTTATATAAGCTGGTCCCTCTGCCTAAAATTCTCTTTCAATTCCTCTCTCCCACTACCTCTGCCCCCTTATAGTCCTTTTTACACCCAAGTTAATTCTTACTCAAGTTTTGGATCCCAGCTTCCATGTCACTTTCTTAGGGAAGCCTCCCTGACCACACTAAATCAGAAAGCGTACTCAAAGTTCCCTAAACTTCTCCTCTTCCCAGTTATCAGCTGAACTGCAGTAACTACTGTGAAATTATCTGTGCTTATTTGTTTGTCTTTTCTCACTTTACTAAAAAGATCCATGAGGCCAGGGACCAACTGTATTCTGCTCATCACAGTATTCTCAGCACTTACAGCATATAACGCACACTGTGAATGCTCAATACTTGTTTAATGATGAATAAATGAACAAGCAAGGAAAAAAACAACTTAATAAAATATAAATGTGAGGTTTTATCTTCCACTTCAGTCTTTGGAACATAAGGCAACTTTAAGTTAACATACGTGAAAAAAACGGCATACGGTCCAAAAGGAAAGTCTGAATGAAGAAAACTACAATCTGTTGAGTTGTCACACAGATTTAAAACCATAGCCAATGGACATTTTGTCCTCTAGTAGCCAGTGGTCTACTAGGAATACTCCAGAATTTTTTTTTTTTTTGAGATGGAGCCTCACTTTCTTTCCCAAGCTAGACTGAGTGCTTTGCCATCAGCCTCACTCACAGCAACCTCAAACTCCTGGGTTGAGTGATCCTCCTGCCTCAGCCTCCCGAGTAGCTGGGACTACAAGTGCTTGCCACCACACCTGGCTAATTTTTTTTTTCTATTTTTAGTTGCTCTGCTAATTTCTCTGTTTTTAGTAGAGACAGTGTCTCACTCTTGCTCAGGCTGGTCTCCAACTCCTGACCTCAAGCAATCCTCCCACCTTGGCCTCCCAGAGTGCTAGGATTACAGGTGTGAGAAACCACGGCCAGCCTACTCCAGAAATTTAACTAATATTCTTAGGTGGCTTTAGATTTCGATTCCCATACAAAGGTAGGGATGACACAGGTACAAAGAGTACTTAAGAAAGCTACAACTGTGCTAAGAGGCTCCTTGTACAAATTATTAAAGGGTTAGAAAAAACTGTTATACAGTTTATTCTTGTTTCTTAAATCTCAAAGCTAAACCTTGTGGAATTACAGAAATTCTATATCCAAAGTGCTATGGTTTATATGCTGCCTCCAAAACTCATGTTGAAAATTCTTTTTCAGATGGGGTCTCAACTGTGTTGCCCAGCTTGGTCTTGAACTCCCTTAGGCTCAAACGAATATTCTGCCTCACACTAACAAGTAGCTGGAATTATTATAGGTGCATCCGACATCACCCAGCTCATGTTAAAATTTAACTGCCATTGTAACAGCATTGAGAGGTGGGACCTTTAAGAGGTGATTAAGTCATGAGGGCTCTGCCCTCATGAATGGATTAATGCTTCCTATGGCGGTAGGCTCCCAATAAAAGGATGAGTTTGGTCTCCTTTGTCTCACCCTAATGCTTCTTTACCCTATGATACCTTTTGCTATGTTATAGCAAGAAGGCCCTCACAAGATGTGGCCCCTCAATTTTGGACTTCCCGGCCTCCAGAACCATGAGCCAAATAAATCTTTTTCCACAAAGTATCCAGTCTGGACTAGACACCGTGGCTCACACCTGTAATCCCAGCACTTTGGGAGGATGAGGCAGGAGAATTGCTTTGAGGCCAGGAGTTTGAGACCAGTCTAGGAAACACAGCAAGACCCTGTCTCTAAAATAAACATTTTAAAAATTAGCCAGGCGCACACCTGTAGTTCCAAATATTCAGCAGGCTGAGGAAAGAGAATTGCTTGAGCCCAGGATTTGAAGCTATGATCACCACACTCCAGCCTGAGCTACACAGTGAAAAGCTGTCTTTAAAAAATAATGATAATAAATTAATTTTTAATTAATTAAAATTTTAAAAATTAGCTGGTTAAGTAATTGAAATTTTAAAAATTAGCCAGTGGGGTGGAAAGTGCCTGTAATCTCAGCTACTTGAGAGGCTGAAACAGGAGGATCCCTTGGGCACAGGGGCACGAGGCCGCAGTGAGCTGTCATCACGCCACTGCACTCCAGCCTGGCTGACAGAACAAGACACTATCTCTAAAAAAATAAATAAACTTAAAAAAAAGAAATTATCCAGTTTGTGGTATTCTGTTATAGCAGAAAATGGACTAAGACACAAAGTTTCTGGTGAACAAACAGGATTAAATACCAATCTAATAAATGATGAAAAACCAATAATATCTTAAGTATATTGAGTTCAGGCCAGAGCAAGGTGTCGGACGCCTGTAATCCTAGCACTCTGGGGGGCCAAGGGAGGAGGATCCCTTAAGGTCAGGAGTTCAAGACCAGCCTGAACAAGAGCAAGACCCCGTCTCTACTAAAAGTAGAAAAAATTAGCCAAGTGTGATGGTGTACGCCTGTAGTCCCAACTACTGGGGAGGCTGAGGCAGGAGGATTGCTTGAGCCCAGGAGTTTGAGGTTGCTGTGAGCTAGGCTGGCATCACGGCACTCTAGCCCGGGCAACAGAGTGAGACTCTGTCTCAAAAACAACAAAAAAAACCATTTCTGACAAATACAGACTGTATACTGGAAAAATTAAGAGAATAATCTAATACTTGTATATTTCAATCCTTCAATTTCAAAACACAGAGTTTTGAGTCACTGAAATGAGGAAAAGGTATAATTTTTACATTTGAATGTTCATATTACAAATATGCTTTGCTGTAAAATGCAGACAGGATATACCACTTGCCATCCTGGAGAATAATTTCTTAAAATTTTATCTTGGATGTTACTATTTGAAATGACATATATCATTTCCATATGGTTTAAATGATGTACCACACATTGCAGTCAAAGCTATAACATTATTTGCCCTTCTAAGAATAGAATGCTGTTATATTTCTGTAACTTATATATGCACTCAAATTTTCTTCCTACTCACCACTGAAATTAATTACAAAAAATTAGGCTGGGAACAGTGACTCCTGTCTATAATCCCAGCACTTTAGGAGACTGAGGCAGGAGGACTGCTTGAGGTCAAGAGTTTAAGACCAGCCTGAGCAATATAGCGAGACCCCCGTCTTTACTAAAAATAGAAAAATTAACCAGGCATGGTGGTAGGTACCTATAGCCCAAGATACTCAGGAGGCTGAAACAGGAGGATCCCCTGAGACCAAGAGTTTGAGGTTGTACTGAGCTACGATGATGCCATTGCACTCTACTAGCCCAGACAACACAGAGAGACCCTTTCTCAAAAAAAAAAAAAAAAGAAAGAAAGAAAGAAAGATTAGCCAGGCATGGTGGTGCATGCCTGTAGTCCCAGCTACTTGGGAGGCTGAGGCAGGAGGATTGCTCGAGCCCAGGAGTTTGAGGTTGCTGTGAGCTAGGCTGACACCACAGCACTCTAGCCAGGGCAACAGAGTGAGACTCTGTCTCAAAAAAAAAAAAAAAAAAAGAAAGAAAGAAAAGAACAGAACAGAACAGAACAGAACATCACCCCTAATCTTTTGAGACTGTATTTGCCAGAAATAAAATCAATGAAATAATAAATATGTACGAGCTATACTTTGGTGGCTTAAAAGGCAGACAACTATTTTGGGCAATAGTGCTTTGATTATATCTTTTTCCAACTGATTCTGTCTCAGGCAAGTAAGTTCCTACTTATTTTTTATTTCTATCTCTAAGATACAAATAGAGCTTTCCTCTCTGCAGAAGAATCAAAATATGAGAAATGACTTACATATTTGCTTATCTAACAGAACATTCGTTCACTCCTCCTACAAATATTTACTTCTTACCTACTAACCAGGAACTATGTAGGCCCCAATGAAATAAAATAAAGACAACACAAGCCCAGGCTTAAAGCTTTGTTTTTGTTTTTGTTTTGAGACAGAGTCTGGCTCTGTTGCCCAGGCTAGAGTGCCGTGGTGTCAGCCTAGCTCACAGCAACCTCAAACTCCTGGGCTCGAGCAATCCTTCTGCCTCAGCCTCCCGATTAGCTGGAACTACAGACATGTGCCACCATGCCAGGCTAATTTTTTTTAATATATATATATTTTTAGTTGTCCAGATAATTTCTTTCTATTTTTAGTAGAGACGGGGTCTCGCTCTTGCTCAGGATGGTCTCAAACTCCTGACCTTGAGCAATCCTCCAGCCTCGGTCTCCCAGAGTGCTGGGATTACAGGCGTGAGCCATCACGCCCAGCCCAGGCTTAAAGTTTTAAATTTAGTAGAAGATACAGGACACAAAAATATTTGTAACATACTATGAAAAAATGCTATGTAACAATATCATAGGAGAACAGAACTTTTTACCCTCTTTTCTGAAAACCAAAGAATGTTGACCAAAATGATGATTTGAATAACAGGGTACTGATACACATCCTTCTCATTAACCAGAAAAGTTGTATTGGTAGTTTATTTTAACTACCAATTACTGCTTCCATTCATTAAAGCTTAAACTATTAGAAGTGTCTATGAAATAATATTTTGACATACACACCAGAACTTGTATTAATAAGTATTGTCCTTATAAGATCATTCATTTGATAATTCTTGAGATACCATACACTAGGAGTCGGTAAACTTTTTACTGTAAATGAGCCAGATAGTAAATATTTTAAACTCTGCAAGACATACACTCTCTTTTCACAACTACTCAACTCTCCTATCATAGCACAAAAACAGCCATAGACAACACGTAAAAGAATGACAGTAGCCATATTCCAACAGAAATTCCTATATGGTAGTGAAATTTTAACTTCATATAATTTTAACATGATACAAAATATTTTCCCTTTGATTTTGTCTCAACTACTCACAAATATAAAAACTATTCTTGACTAATGGGTTATACAACACCAAGTGTTGGCCAGATTTGGACTACAGACCACAGTTGGCAAATCCTGCCATACGGGACCACTACGAAGTCATTCTACGTATCACGATTAAAACCATTTGTGTTAACTTCTGAATCACACTTAGAACCTAGCTGTTACCTATTAGTTTAGTTTCTTTATCAGATTGAGTCCTTACTTTTACCAGATAAAACAGCAAGATCTAAAGACAGCGGTGGCTCACAACTATAATCCTAACCCTGGGAGGCCAAGGCGGAAGGATCACTTCAGCTCAGGAGTTCCAGACCAGCCTAAGCAAGATGAGACTGTCTCTACAAAAAGTACAAAAATTAGCTGGACATAGTGTCACACACCTGTAGTCCCAGCTACTTAGGAGGCTGAGGCAGGAGGATCACTTGAGCCCAAATGTCCATCACAGATGAATGGATAACAAAATGTGGTATTAACTAAACAACAGAAGATTATCAGCTATAAAAAAGTTCTGATACGGCCAGGCGCGGTGGTTCACGCCTATAATCCTAGCACTCTAGGAGGCTGAGGCGGTAGGATCATTCAAGGTCAGGAGTCGAAACCAGCCAGAGCAAGAGCGAGACCTCGTCTCTACTGAAAATAGAAAGAAATTAATTGGCCAACTAAAAATATATAAAAAGATTAGCTGGGCATGGTGGCGCACGCCTGTAGTCCCACCTACTAGGGAGGCTGAGGCAGGAGGATCACTTGAGCCCAGGAGTTTGAGGTTGCTGTGAGCTAGGCTGACACCACGGCACTCTAGCCCGGGCAACAGAGTGAGACTCTGTCTCAAAAAAAAAAAAAAAAAAGAAAGTTCTGATACATGCTACAACATGGAAAAACCTTGAAAGCATATGCTAAGTGAAACATGCCAGACACAAAAGGACAAATATCTTATGATTCCACTTATATGAAGTACCTAGGATAGGTAAATTCAATGAGACTGAAAATACAATAGAGGTAAGTTACCAGAAACGAGGAAAAGGGAAGAACAGGAAGTTATTGTTCAATGAGCACAGAGTTGGCCGGGCGCGGTGGCTCACGCCTGTAATCCTAGCACTCTGGGATGCCGAGGCGGGTGGATCGCTCAAGGTCAGGAGTTCGAAACCAGCCTGATCAAGAGTGAGACCCCGTCTCTACTAAAAATAGAAATAAATTAATCGGCCAACTAAAAATATATAGAAAAATTAGCCGGGCATGGTGGCGCATGTCTGTAGTCCCAGCTACTCGGGAGGCTGAGGCAGGAGGATCGCCTGAGCCCAGGAGTTTGAGGTTGCTGTAAGCTAGGCTGACACCACGGCACTCACTCTAGCCTGGGCAACAGAGTGAGACTCTGTCTCAAAAAAAAAAAATAAATAATTTAAAAGAAGATATAATCTTTTTCTATATACCAGTTTTTCTGAGTAGGTGATAGAACAAATATTGGTATTTCCTCATGATGAATCACAGTCATAACAACATCATGGTAATAGCAACAAATGTGACCCTTTAGTGGCTACCTACACTGTCCCAGGCACTAGGTCAGGTGCTTTATATTTGCTATCGAGAAACCAATCGTGAACATGCATACTGTGTTTTACTAGTTTCAAGACCTTGCCCAGCATTTGCAGTTCTGTAAAATGGGTATTTTTCTAGCTAATACAAGAGTCTCCTGGCACAGAGCCCCTGCCCATGTGGGTACCAGCCTCCTGCTTCTCAGACTCCCTTCCCCTTGGGGATCTGGGTGGAGCCACTGTCAGCTGTGTCCACATTGAGTCTGTCCCTCTGCGGCTCCCACTCTGCACTGGAGTCCTGAGCTCGTGAGCTGTTGCTGCTGTCACCACACTGGCCTTGGAGTGTTGAGGAAAGGGCTGCTTTCTCCCTTTCCTGAGTTATTCTAACTGAGGATTCTGGGCTTTCCTTTAATTCTTTCCATCAACTCATCTAAGCATGGGCTGCATTGCTTTGCAGTAATGTATTGAGGAAATTGTCTCAGGAGGGCATTATAGTCCAAAAACCATAAAACCATTTACCAGATGTGATTGTTTGCAGAGACTGGTGGACAGCCGCTAGCCCCTTTCTCCTATGGTGGAGGTCTGCTTTCCTCTGTGCGCATGAGAGTGAGTGTGAGCGCTCTTCCGGGTCTCTCCCCTCTGCGGCCCCACCCCATGTCCCAGGCCTCCTCCCCTGGTCCAATTTCCATCCCTGGATCCTCCTTCTCCAGGGGTTCTTGGCTCTCCAGGTGTTGGAATTCCTATTTCCTTTCAGAAAAACCCTACTCCTTACAACCAGGGGTTGGCCCTGCCCTGCAGCCGCCCTCCCCATCACACGCATCAGGGACACATGAGTCTGGTGTTAGAGTGTCTCCCAGAGTCTTCACTTCCCCACAGAGAACAGCGCCCTGCACAGCTCCCCAACAGAACTGGCTGTGGCAACCCGAGTCTGGCGGCCTCTTTTCTGTCCTTCACCCAGCAGAGCGAAGGCTTGTTTGCACCTCCTTCCTGACATCGTTGTCCACACACTCCCCTTGTATGTGGCTAGCTGCTTGAACAATAACACACACAATCCTTCCAAGAACAAACAGTCATTTTCCAGAACAGTGTAGTCTAAACTCATATTTAGAATGAAACAAAACAAAATAAAACAAAATATCCTTTTCAAGCCAATATAAACTTCAGAGATTTGGCTTCAACCTTGTTGGAGATTTTTTTCCCCCTAGATCTACGCTGTTTCAAATGCCACTGTTTGCCAGAATAGAATCTCCATTGTTACCATTGCCTGCCCAAAATGTCCACTGAGGATGTCTTTAGAACACAGAGGAATCTCTGTCCTGAAGGTGAATCCAAATATTTTCCCTCTAATGTGAATTTGCCAGGAATTGCTATTCCCTCCTCACCCCAGTCAGAAGGCTCCAGGGCCAATTCACTTTTTTTCTCCTTTTTAAAACCTTTTATTATGGAAAAAATTTAAATATACAAGAGAAAAGAGACTATTTTAATGAGCCCCCATAGATGCATTTCCTAGATTAAAAAATAGCAATATGTGGGTAATTTTATTTTATTACACCTTTCGACAATTTTCTTTTCTTTGCTGGATTATTTTAAAGCAAGTCCCAGGTATATTGTTTCATCCTAAAATATTTTTGTGTGTATCCCTAAAGGCATTCTCTTTTAAAACACATAACCATAATACCGTTATCCGTCCCAAGTCAAAAATTAGCAGTAATTCTTTATTATACCGATTACCCAGTTAGTGTTTGCTATGGTTTAAATGTTGGTGTCCTCCCAAAATTCATATGTTGGAACCTAATACCCAATGTGGTAGTATTACCAGGTGAGATGTTAGGGGGTGATTAGGTCACAGAGTGGCATTAGTGCCTTATGAGAGAGGAATGAGGGAAGCTGTTTGACCTTCCACCACATGAACAAGCAGTGAGAAGGCACAGCTCTGAAGCAGAGACTGAGCTCTCACCAGACGCCAAATCTTTTGGTGCTATAATCATGGAATTCCGAGCTTTTAGCATGTGAACGATGAATTTCAATTGTTTATAAATTACCCAGTCTGAGAGATCTTGTTATATAGCTGCTCCAGTGGACTAAGATTATTCAGTTTCCCCTTATGTTTCATTAACACATTTCTGCAGTTGGTTTGTTTGTTGGAATCAGGATCCACACTAGGTCTGTGTATTGCTTTTATTGGTAAGTCTCTTACATAGAACACTTTTGATCTATAAGAGTTTTTTCTTGCCATTTATTTGTTGAAGACATCAGATTATTGGTCCCTTGGAATTCCCTACTTTCTGGACTTTGCTGATTGCATCACTGGGTTGTTGTTTAATATGTACCTTTGGCTCTGTATATTCATTCAGTAAATTGGTATTTTGATGGAGAGGCTTGGTCAGATCCAGGTTCAGTATTTGGACAGAAGATGTCAGAATGATGGTTTGTACCTTATATTGCATCACGGCAGAAGGTATCATGTCTGTCTCCCTGTGTGATGTTAGGCTTGGCAAGTAGGTTCAAGTATTGTCAGCCTGATCTACTCGTTTTAAAATCCCCATTCCTTTTACCATTGGATTTAGCTACAATTAACAGTCACTGCCAAGATCTACGATTTCATTAGGGGTTGCAAAATGATGATATCCTTATTTATAATCCCTCCCTCACTAATTTGCTGGAATTCTTTATAAAGGAGTATTCATCAACTGTTGGGTTACCCTAATAACAGCTCATACAGGAAAGGCAGGACAAGTGCCGGGTTCTTTTCTTTTATCCACTAGTTTTCAGGATAATGAGTTGATTCTCTAGCACCTTCCAAAGCTGACCAACGAGTGTTAGTTTCTTTTTGTTTTTATTTTTTTAGTATTACTATGAACATACAGATTTTTTTAAAAAACACATTCAGTGTGCTTAACCTAGTGAAGTCATTATTCTTTTTGGAGCTTGAATTGCCCGCCTTTGGCCAGTGGGGGCCCTTCGCATGGCCCCGCAGGCCCGTGGGGAGAGCTCAGGCCCCGGGTGTCGAGCTTGCATCCTCCCAGCAGTTTGAGAACGAAGCTTTTCTGGGGTGAATGGCTGTGGGCAGCCAGGCTTTGACAAAAGGGCAGCAGAAGGTCACTCTGCCCATCATAAGCATTTTACTAGGGGTCATAGCTTTTGGGGTGTTACATGATTATCCCCATTTTATACCTGGAGAGCTGGGCTCAGAAAGGTTAAATTTTTCCCCAGACTATACAGCCAGTAAAGGCAGAACTGGGAAACGGCCAGGCATTTTGATGCCACATCCCTGAGAGTCAATGAGGGAGTGAGAACAGGGCAGGGGATGGCGTTCCAGCTGCAGGGAAAGCTCGGGCCGAGGCATGGAGACAAGACAGGAATGTGAATTCAGGGGAAGGCCAGCTGGACCCTGAGCCCACTGGGGTAGGCGGAGAAGAAGGCAGCAGGAGCTCTGTCTTGGAGAACTTGAATGCCTGAAAGCTTGGGCTCCTAAGACCCAGGGTTGCTGGGGATTACCCTGTTTTGGTAGAAGGTGCAGTGAGCTTAGAGCAGGTCACCTGGGCTGGGCTGTCTGCCTCGTCAGCTATTATAGGAGCCCGGTGCCCAACCACTGAGCCCCTCTTTCCTGGTGAGACAAAGCGGGTGAGACCTCTTATGTCACAGGCTGCTGGAAGGCTTTCGGTGCCTGGCCCATGATAGGTGCTCAGGGGCCCTATGTGGGATCTTAAGACTCCTAAGAAAAGAATGAGATTTAGGACACATTTTATGCAGCTTAACTAATTTCATGTTTTACTGATGTGAATATGATTTAAAATTTACAGACAAACATAATCCGGTCAGAATGACCTTCCTCCAGTTGCTGGGGTGGCGGGGGCGAAGGAACAAATGGATCTCGGAAAGAGAGTCGCGGTTCTTTCAACACACCGTCCGCCTGGGAACGGAGGATTTGATAAAGATGGAACTTCTCTGTTCTTGAGCTGAAATGAAAAGCTTAAAAACAATTAGGCTTAATTGAGTCTCATTGTTTTCCTGTTTGTATTCATAAATAACACTGCGTAAGCAGACAGGATATGGTTCCCGAAAGCCCCGCACATTAATCAAATCTGTCTGTCCCCTTTATTTTCCCACATGAGGCTAAATTTTTGACCGTCCTGGAGGTCTGTTAGGGACCCCCAGCTCATATCCCTGACGCAGGGGGTGGGCACCTCTCACTTGGTCCCAGTGTGGGAGGAGCAAGGGCCTCTGCGTCATCCTGATGGAGTTTCAACCCGAGAATTGAAGGATGAGCACCTCAGAGAAGGAAGTTTTAAGTAGCTCAGGGTCATGGCTATCAATTTGTCCAGGAGCAACATTCAAGATCTTTGCCACGAATTGGGCTCCTTCAGTCTCTGGCCCAGTGCTGGGCCCACGGGAACTTATGAGTCATCCTTCCAGGCCTAGTCCCTTCAGGAAGCCTTCCCCGATCTCCTTAGCCTCAGTCTTCTCCCTTTTCTGAACTTCTGTAGTCCTGGGTGGAAGTTTATTCTGACTTCCCAGACACTTAAACTAACACGAACGCCTCTTTCCTGATCCTTTTAGATAATGGATGGTTTTTAGCCTTGCTTTAAAAAACTAAGATCAGTGACTTCCTTGTAATAATTCACATTTATTTAGTACCCAGTGCTTAAGAAGTGCTCCTTCCAGGCATGATATTGACGTATGGACTGGGCATCTTGTCTCGGTAGGATGCACCTTTTGGGCTGTAGCAGTACTGGCGTCATCAGCGTAACTTGTGGCTCTTTCAGCCAATAATTTCTAAGGGATCGTCTGTGGCAGGTGCTGAGCTAGGCTTAGGGCTGAAAAAGACCTGCTCTCTGCCCTTGGGGGCTCACAGCAGGGAGAGGGGAAGATGAATCTCCTACTCACTCCCACTGAATAGGAGCTGGATCAGTGCAGAAAGGGTGGGGATGGGTGGCGGAAGGGACATTTTTGATTGGGAGACTGGACCAGATGGAATAGAGTTGGATCTATGCGACAAAAGGCAGTGGAAAATGAATGGCATCTCCAAATCCCAGGAAGCAGGAGATAGGCGATTCACACTGAGGGCCAGATATGTACATGCCAGATACTGTGCTAGGCTTGTTTACACAGAGTTCTCAACTCATCTTTTAAACAGTGATGTTCTGTAGGTATTACCATGTTACCTGTTTTAAATATGGGAAACCTGAGAGTCAGAGAAAATAACTTACTTTCCTAAGTTAGGTGTTGCATTGTAGAACTTGGAATTCACCAGCTGGAGACTCTGATTCCAAATCCTGCATCCTTCCCACTACGCCCCTTTGCTAACATCCACTACCACATCACATCGTCTTTCTGTTGTCAAATGTCAGTGCCGTGTCCTCAGATGTGTGTGCTGTTTAACTCCTTTGTGGGGGAGGGGGTTGACCACAGCAGTGATTGTCCAGACAAAGCGGAGGGGCGTTGATTACAGAGGGCTCATTAGAGGGAAAGAACCAGAATGAGCTCTTTGGAGACTTCATTGGGCCAAGGAATGCCACTTCCCAAACCAGGAAGGGACATGCTGAATCCAGTGACCAAGAGATCCTTGTGCATCTTCCGTGACTCAGTCTGTACTCTGCTCCTCCCCTTTGTTACGGCTCGCATCTCATACTGACTTAGTAATATGGCATTTCCCCTATTAGATTTCGGTGTCTCTGAAGATGAGATCAGGTGTGACCACCTCTGTAACCCCAGTGCTTAGTGCTGGGCTTGGCACACAGTCGGCGCTTAAGAGCTATTTGTTGAATCCACCGTCCATCCATCTACCCATCTTGCATCCACCCACCCATCTATCTATACATCCATCCACTCATTCAATCTTTCCATGGGTGTTCTCTGATCATCACAACGTACCAGGTATTACTGCCAGTGCTGAGGTAACAGAGATTGAATTGGATACAGATGATGCTCTCAAAGGGTTAATGAGTGGAAAATGTGATAAGTAAAAAAAAAAATAAAAATGAATGGATGAATGATGTTATTATCTTCAAGCCTAAGAGTCTCCAAAAAGAAATTAGGTTTTTTTTTTTTTTTTTTTTTTTTTGAGACAGAGTCTCGCTCTGTCTCCCGGGCTAGAGTGCCATGGCATCAGCCTAGCTCACAGCAACCTCAAACTCCTGGGCTCTACTGATCCTCCTGCCTCAGCCTGAGGAGTGGCTGGGACTGCAGGTGCTTGCCATGGCACCCAGCTAATTTTTTCTATTTGTAGTAGAGATGGGGTCTCACTCTTGCTCATGCTGGTCTCGAACTCCTGAGCTGAAGCAATCCTCCCACCTTGGCCTCCCAGAGTGCTAGGATTACAAGCATGAGCCACCACGCCTGGCCAATATTGTACCTTTCACTGAAAATTCGAGATGTTTACTTAAATTTGTTGTTATTGTTTCAGATGTATATTTGAAACTAAAACATACTAAGTGGTGATGGGAGATGGAAAAGTAGAAAGTGCTATTGGCATGGATATTTTGCCTAAATTCTCAGTTTTCATGGGAACCCATCCTTCTATATTTAAACAGAAATATAACTCAGTTTTCTACTCAGTAAGCTGATAGAGACGCACTAAATAAACCTGTCCCCATCAGGTAAAAATCAGGTGTTTTTGGATAATCTGATGTCTCTGCGTCTATTCAGAGAGTAGCGGCAAAGGCCATGCTATCAAAGAGTCAGAAATGGTTTCTGATTCCTGGGCCCTTCAAAATGGCGGCGGGGACCAAGAAGTATAACCTGCACAATCCAGAAAAAAAAAAAATGCATTATTTTTCACTTTTTGCCGTAAGAGAGTCTAGACTATGTCTTTTCCCACTAGTTATTGCCATCTGCAGGAGAAGAAGGGAAAGGAGAAAGACTTACAGCAGAGGTGGGCAAACTTTTTCTGTAAAGGACCAGCTAGTAAATATTTTAGGTTTCATGAGCCATACTGTCTCTCTTGCAGCTACTCAGCTATGCAGTTGTACTGCAAAAGCAGTCATAGACTGTAAATGAATAGGTATAATCCTAGTAACATAGTTCTAATAAAGTTCTAATAAAACTTTATTTATAGAAACAGGCAGTGAGCTAGATTTGGTCCACAGGCCATAGTTTGCTAACTAGAGTATTAGGAAGGGCAACAATGTGATTTCCATTCTCATCTGGCAAGACAGTGGTAATTTTCTCCCCAAAAGATTTTCAGTGTATGTCTCTTTCTACTCAAGTCCTTGTGATAAAGGACCCATCATGAGTGTCCTTTTATGTCAGAATTTATTGTAGATTTAAAGAGTGTCATTCCAGTGTAAATTCAAAACATGGGAAAAATTTATGTTCAGCACTGAATGTTATTTGTCTCTAAATACAAAAATAACCAAAGGACAGATAAATGCAGACAAAGAGACATCACATATCCTGAAATTTCTTTGGCAGATCTAAGTTCTCAATACTATTTTGCAAGTGACAGAACTAAGAGGAAAACAATTTCTGTTCTTTATTATTCCCATTTTTCCATTTGTATTAGATAAAATGAACATGAGTTGATCTGAAGAGTATTTGATCTTTGCCTTCTCTGTTTAATGTTGCTTGATATAAAACCATAATCGAAAGAAAAGCAGTAGGAAATTAACCAGGTACTATTATCTGTAATGGGTGTCAGATGACTTTTACATCACTATAAAATTCTAAGTGCTTGAAAAGTTTTCCAGAGCATCTCCCTTTTCCCATGAAGCTTTGGGAAGCAAAGCAATTTAATGTTCTCAAATTTCAAGACAATTTTCCATAATAATTGTCTTTTAAAGGATTTCTAGAAAATCCTTTCCCTCCAGTAAAAAAAAAATAATGCAAATGCTTTAATGTACATACATACAAACCCCTTTTTAATGCTTCTGAGAATTACTTTCCAACATTCAATGCTTGGAAAAAAGCCTATGGCATCTCTAAAAAAGTACTGTTGACCCCAAGGTTTGTTCGTTTTTTTTAAAGACTTTTTTTTTTTTAAGAGTAGTTTCAGTTTCATAGGAAAATTCAGAGGAAGGTACAGAGATTTCCTATGATGCCAAAGTTTTAAAATTTTCTTTTTATTAATTAAATTTATAACACTGTCAATATGATATGACTATGGTAACCAGCAACCTATGACCAATAAACTGTTTTTTTTTTTTTTTTTTTTTTGAGACAGAGTCTCGCTCTGTTTCCCGGGCTAGAGTGCCATGGCGTCAGCCTAGCTCACAGCAACCTCCAACTCCTGAGCTCAAGCGATCCTTCTGCCTCAGCCTCCCCAGTAGCTGGGACTACAGGCATGAGCCACCATGCACGGCTAATTTTTTCTATATATTTTTAGTTGGTCAATTAATTTCTTTCTATTTTTAGTAGAGACGGGGTCTCGCTCTCGCTCAGGCTGGTTTTGAACTCCTGACCTTCAGCGATCTGCCTGCCTCGGCCTCCCAGAGTGCTAGCATTACAGGCGTGAGCCACCACGCCTGGCACAATAAACTGTTACTAGAGGGCCATGTGTTCCAGACAGTGGGACTAGTTTTTCTACACATTTGAAGCATCAGTGAATGAATGAATGGCTATTGTTTTCTTCTCTTAGGCAAGCTCCTTTTCAGTTTTGTTTAGGGAGAGCCAGGAAGATTTGATGGAACTAGCATTGGGTTAAGCATTAGAAGGCCTGGAGTTGAGTTTAGCTTCCCTACTTCTTAGCTTGGAACCCTTGGGAAAATCTCCTATCTCCTCTCAGCTTCAATTTCTTTATTTGTAAAATGAAGTCTAATACTGGCTGTGTGTTGATAGGATCTGCTTATGGAGGTGATGAAATGAAAGCATCATACAAATGCATGGTATTCTTGTGAGAAGATTATAAAGTCCCTGAAAGCAGGCCTTTGTCTTACTCTAAATTTAATCTAAGAAATATTTATTGAACACCTACAAGGCATCAGTATTAACGATCAGGACCTTATATAAAGAAGCAACTCAGTAATTATTTGTTGATTTGTATTGGTTAAATGCTATATTTAATGACAAGTAGATATTCATCTGTTTACTAGTAAACAGAAAAGGCAACTCCTTATAAGACTTTGTCTATTTCTACTTTAGATTTCTCAAAGGAAGAATCTGAAAATTGGCTTTCTGGAATGGTAGACTGCATTCAGATTGACAGAAGTTTGCAGAGGTAGGGCTGTGACAGACACATTATGGTTAGAGAATTTCTTTACCAGTAGCTAGAAAGGCAGTGCAGCCTTTGACACCACTGAAAAGCCGTCAGAAGTGATTGTTCTTGTTTCTACTCAAAAATGTTTACCACAAAACTCATTAGAGCATATTTACCACCTCCTACAAAGCCTAATTCTCCTCAACTGGGTAATTAGATTTGGCATTACTAAAACTGCAAGTGGAAAAAAACCCATTGCAACTTACAGATTGTTGTGTCAACTTTGTGTACATGTGGAAATGGAATACACACATGGTGGTAATCAAACTATTGACCAGTAACGTCAAAGTTTAGATACTTAATCCACTGAAGCTTGTAGTTATTTTGATCTGTAATCATAGCGGGAGGCAATGAAGAATGAAATATAGGGAAAAAATCATAATAAACATGTTTGAATTATGAGAGGAGTATTTTTTTAATAGCATTTGTCCCTGCAGGCCTTAGGCATCCTGCAAGCAGTTAAGAAGGGACATCAGACAATCAGAGGTTGTCAGCCAGACAGACTCTCTCAGGTACCTGAATTTCTGGGAGTGTCTAGATACTCTTAGATGACATAAAAAGTAATAGAAGTAGGGACAGATAATAGGGAAAGAGCAACAACAGTTGACTAATTCTCTGTACATGGTACTGAATTCAACACGGATTTTTTTTGACCTTCAAGATCTGATGTCTGAGAATTTGCCAACCAGGAAATGGATTAGCATAGAAGCAATGCTATAAGTAATTAGCCTGTCTAGTAATGTCTAGGAGACAACAAGAAACAGAACAGATTGATTCATAAGTGGTGGAGGAAAGATGAAGGGAATTCAGGCCCAAGTTGGGAATGAGATGAAAGTTGATGACATATCACTCCAACACAGTTGGCAAACAGACCACTAAATAATGACTGAGCTAAACCATTAGGTTCCACCATAGGAAATTGCCATTATTGTAGGTCAGAAACAATTGAATTTCAGCAATTTTACATGGTCCAACCTTACATTTTATACCTGTATTATATATAGTTGTGTATATATGTGTATACATTTATATACACCAAACACAAAGTTCATGTGTATCTTCTTCCCAGATTCAAAAAATCTTAAAGAGGTTAAGGAAAGACAGCTTTCTAAGCTGACAACAATATTTATAAAAACACCTCCTTTGTCTAAAGGGTTATAAGTTCAGTTACTTTCAAACTTGGTTATACTAAAACTATATATTGTGTTTTGAGCATAAGTAGCTTATCAATTATTAAGGAATACCTTGATTTGCTACTTTAAAAATAAGCTATGCTTTAAAAAATGAATACACTGGAACTGAGGAGCAACCAAATGTTCTTACAGGAGCCAAACTGTAGTTAGGAAACTCAAGTTGGCTATTTTCAGCTTACTCCTCAACTCCTTAGTTTCAGGTATAAAGTTATCACATACCAATTGGGTGACTAGCCCAAAGGGAAACTTAGTAAGAGACCACATTGTTTATTCTCATCTCTGAAGTCAGCCACACTTGAAAGAGGAACAAACAACAGGTGCTGTCCAAGTTTACAATGCAGGTTGACCTTGGTGCTTCAACTTATTTTTGACCAAGATATTGTATTTGTACATCTTTATGTTTGTAAACATTACATATATATCTGTATAATTATGGAAGTAAAGAGCTATACACATCATTAGTTAATCTACTCTAGTGAATTTCAGGAAAATATCTCCTAATTATTATTATTTTAAAAAATATCTCTTAATTATAAGAGTCAGCCACACTTATTGTAAAAACAAGCACATAAAAAACACAGAAATGTACAACTTAGAAAGTCAAAGTCCGTAGTAATCATTGCATTCTTTCCCCCCTGCTCCAGATAATCAATGTCAACAATTTGGGAGATACAATCCAAGTTTCCCCCTCCTCATCCCAGTGCTCTGCTTTTCTCAATTACACTTTTATTTCTTTTAAAGTCCAACCACCTTGAGGTTCTTCTGTTGACCAACCTAGATCATAATGATCTTTCTCTTCTCTACACTTTCAGCACTTTGAGTGTACACTCAAATGTCAATAATAAAATGTCTCACATGGTTCTCTAATTCAGCATTCCCCAAACTGTTTTCCATAGAACACCACTATCCCAAGAGATTTTTATAGGTCTGCCTTAAAAAGAAGTTGCTCTGTCAAATATATTTAGGCAGTTCTGGGTTCAATGACAGTAATAAAGTTTTTTTTTGTTGCAGGATTTCTGAGGGGAATGGTGAAGTTCTAGAGAAAGATTTCAGTATGCCATATTTCTAAAACTGAGATCAAGAAGCACCATCCTACTCACCCTCTTATTGATATCTTAAGTGACACTTAATGTTTCTTAGAACCTGGTGTGGAAAATTCTACATTCTTGTGAGTAGGGACCATGTTCTTCATTCCTTTAGAGATTCTTACAGTGTATAGCATAGTTCTGAAAACATCAAAGTACCCGGTAAGTATTTGTCAGTTGTTTCATATGGTTGAAGGAAAATAAGAAGAAAAGAATGAAAAATATATTGAAAGATAAATGGTATGTGCCAAAAGCTTTCACCATACATTTTTCTCATTGATTTATTTATCTTTAATTAAATAAAAGGTTGTCTTTTGTTTTAGATGTACACCTTAAAATTATATAATGCCATTATCTTCCACTATACTGATCAAAGTTATTACAGAGGAGGGTAGGGGGACTGATTATCAAATCACTGTGAGAATTTGAAAAATTTATTGACTGAAGTTTTTATAGGGCAAGAAATGTGTTTCTATCGTAAAGAGGGTTATAAAAAGGGGGAAAAAACCCCTAAGAATCATATCATTAAGTTTATGGAAGCTCATTTCCTGTGTTGAGTGGAGTCTAATGGAAAACTTTATAACTGTGGACTTTCTCTTTTGTCACAGCTGAAGAGGGTCAATGCTGAAATTTTACTCCATATAATAAAATACAGTAGAAGAAAATATTGTACCTTAAGCATATCTCTGTCCTTATATATCTTCTTCTGACTTCTACAAGATATAAAAAAAAATCAGTTCACATTCCTTAATTTTTCCAACTCCCTCCAAAAACAACAAGTCTTCAAGGCATAATTGAGTGGCTTTTATTGAAATCAGCTGTTGTCAGTCCCTGCCAACCACCTGTGCCAGTTACTGAGTCACGGAGGAAGTCCTGGGCTCCCAAACACAGACTGCATGGAGTAAATTCTCAAAGCATGTGCCCCATCCCACAGTGCCTTTTGCCTTCCCCTGCTCAGGATCCAGTCATGGGTTTCAAATTGAACACAGTTGTGTGTCTCTTTTCCCAATGAAAGTTCAGCTATAGTATAAATATTTGGGTATCAGCCCAAATGTAAGAGAAGGTTACTTTCCAAAATATTGCTTTCCTTTTTTTTTTACAATGAAAAGACAAAATGAAATTTCTGATTCTAAGTTAATCGAGAATATTTGACTTCTATTCATAAATGTGCCTACACTAGTGAAACAGAAAAGTAATATGTTTATGAGATAGCAATAAGAAATTTCTGATGGGCTTGGGATGACATCTCAAAGTAATAAAAATGTATGCCATCATCTGTACGTGGTTCATGACCTCCTGTGAAGGGTGGTGTGCTGGGGGCGGTACTCCCACTGGACTGGACAGCAGCACTTCCCCAGTTATGCCCCAGCATGTAGCTGGATTAGGCACTTTAACCTCCTGGGAACTGGCATCTCTCTTCGGTAAAACCAAGAAGTTGATATGCATAAGCCCAAACTCTACTTCGAGATAGGTCCAAATTCATGACAATATTATTCTATGTACAAGTGTGTTGTAGACCCTCTCATATGTAGACCAAGTGGGTCACTCTCTGTTTCACAAAAAGCGCTTTGCAGGGTGCCGCTCACTCTCAGGCAATATGATTCTATCGTACGAAACGCAGTTATGAGTCTTTCCTAAAAATTTAAATGATAATGTCTAAACCTAATCATTTAAACCTTCATAGCAGCCTGATTGTTGAAGTTTGGATTTAAAAATAAGATACATGAGCATCCAATGGTTAATCACTCTGGAGATTACAGGGCCACTTTTCTCCTGTAAATCATTTGATGTTATGGATCAATGGATAGTAAAACAGTAAGAACGTCTGCTCAGATGACACATTTCACATTCCTAACGAGGCTGAAATGGTTTATGATGAAATGTTGAGTTTTTCTCTTTCCTTCACCCTTTCCTGTTCTAAAAAAAAAAGAAGAAGAAGAAATACTGAGAAAATGGCTTCTAGGAAAGAAAAAAATACCAGAAGAAAATAATTATTTGCACTAATAGTTATGTTCTGTGAAGTCACTGTAAGCACTGTGTTAGTGAATACCAAACCATTGCTCCTAGGGAGAATACAAGGCTAGGTCCCTGTGAGCCTCTGGTCACAATGATTTCATCAACCGATCAATATATAACCTTGTTTTATGTGTGTTCAATGACATCTTATTTAATATATATTTTTAATTTATTGACATTGAACTTATGACCAACAGCACTATAATTCATGCCCGAACAAAGCTCATCTAACATATTGGCACATCGCAGCCTTCTCGTGCTTTGGAACAGTAGACAGTAATTCGGCACAACCTTTGGGAACCATTTTAAATGGTGAAATTATCAGCGAAAAGCACAAACCTGAGAAAAATGTGGCAGTAAATTGGCCTTGAAAGGTAAGTGTGTCTACAGTATGAGAGCTGAAACAGGAAGGCAGAGTGTCAGCTTGTTCAAACTCATCTGGGAGCCTGTGTGTTGAGAGACTAAAATCTTTTGCTGCTCTGTAAATGACCATGAAGGTGCCATGAGTACTGATTTCTGTATCATAAATAAATTTCAGTGAGTTAGCAAATTTGTAAATACAGAATCCACAAATAATGAGGATCAACTCTGTGTAAGCTGTGTATAAATGTCAGAATAATACCTAAATAGCAAAGCTTCCTTTATTTAAAAACAAAGAATGGTATTATTATCAAATCATATAAAATATGAGCTTAAAAGAATACTTTCTTATATAACACTCATACAGAGTATGAGTGATAATAAAGTATTTATAGTTCACATACAAATAATGTCTTTCTGTACCCTAATGCATATTTTCACCATGAATAAAAGTAGTTTGTTTTGGAATCAACAAATAAACAGGAGTTACAACTGGAAAAACTATGGAGCCTATAAATATAACACTCAGAGACTTGAGAGTGATGAAGCTTGTTCTTACTATTGATTAACACAAATCATTTGACAACATCCTAATAACGTCTCTACTAAAATAGAAAAATTAGCCGGGCATAGTGGCTTATACCTGTAGTCTTAGCTACTCAGGAGGCTGAGGCAGGAGGATCACTTGAGCCCAGGAGTTTGAGGTTGCAGTGAGCTATGATGACCCTACTACACTCTACCCAGGGCGATGGAGTGAGACTCTGTCTCAAAAAAAAGAAAAAAAATCCATATATAATTGCAAGGATCATCCAGAGGGGTCAAATGAGCAACCTAGATGATGCCATAATTTTTAATGTTTCAAAGCTTACATTTAAAAGCCTATCAGGGCACAGTAATTAATTATAATTACTGAGTCCATTGATTGAATAAATACAAACCTGCCAAGACAGTCACTGACTTGAGAACTAATGTTGTGAAACTGGCCAAGATAACATTGCTGTGATTCATTTAAGTGAATATCCACTCTTTTTAATTGTTTTCTGAAACAATTAAAAATTATGGGAACTCAAATGAGGCACGGGAACTCATCATGACTGACTTGACAAGAAATATATTAAGCTCACCATCTTAAAAATAAAAGCCGTGATTAATAGCTATCACAATCTAAATGAAGGTTTCAAACTCAGTCTTTCACGTGAAAGTTTTTACCATCGTTTAAGCAATGTATATTTGCTAAACAATACTCCTAGATTGTAGACATTTTCATAGTATTAGATACGCAGATGTCAATTGATTTTCTATGGCATTCAGTAAGAAAGAATAGTCATAAATTATTAATAAAATAAATGATACATTTAATTCCAGTAATGCTAAGGTTTGTTTAGTGAAAAACAGGTGCTAAAATACCTTAGTTAAATCATATTTGCACCTGAGCTTTAAATAGACCATTTACGAGCATGAATGTATATGCAACCTAAGCAAAGAGGGTTTTTTCCCCCAATTGGATAACTTTCTGCTTTTTGGTGACCAAAGGTAAGGAGCCCCTTTAAAATATTCTACCTTAGAATATGAAGGTAGATCTGAAGTTTAAACTCATATCACTGCCTCTAAAGGGAACTAACTTCCAAATGTCTGAAAATGCTTCAGCCGCAGAAGAATGTTTTATCTTTTGTGAATATGTAAATTAACCTAGGTGCTTGGCTTTTTTTTGTTTCTTGAGAAATATGCATAATGTTTTAGCGCATACATATTAGAACTTGGATGAAAGTTTTTTCCTCAGAAAAGTATGAGATAAAAATCTCATCACTTTAGAGGGAAAAAAGAATCAGTAGCGTCTTTCAAATACATCTAAATCCCCAGGTAACAAAATTTCTGAATGTAAGATAGTAGTTGGTTGTAGTTGGGCATTGCATAATATTAATAGCAAGCTTCAAATCCTTTGCAGAGGGACAGGATGTGGCCCCGAGAAGCAACTGGATCGGCTCCACCCAGTGCAGGCTCCAATAACCTCACAACTGGATGCTGCGATTGCCTCATTAGTCTCTCTGGCTCCACTTTTTCTCTACTGCTATACAGTCTACAAATGGCTCCTAAATTCTTCCTCCTTTCAGTTCACTTTCCCCTCCCCAACAACCTTCAGTGGTTCCCTAAAGCCCCCTGAACTGAATGAGGTTTCCACTGTCTTCCAAGGCCGGCACACATGACCCAGACCTGGTCCTTCCATTCTCCTCTGCCAACCGCTGTTCTCCACTTGCAAAGTCTCTGGGTGGGTCTCCTCATTTCCCATCCAAATCCAACCCTGCCTTCTCCAGCACACTCCACTTTACCACAAAATCATCTCCTAAAATGCCACCTGTGGTCTTGCATAGTTTGATATGTGATTATAAACGTGGGTTGTGTGTTGTTATCTAACTTTTCATTTTTATCACTCTTGTCCACAGTAGAGGATGAGGGTCAGCATCCTATTTTATACTTTTCACTTCACTAAGCCGCATCAGCTTCAGAAGTAAATTAATTACATTACTAACCATGTAGAATAGTGACTTTTTTTGTTACATTATGATAATATAATATTCCTAGATAAAAATAACTTATTTGGGGGCACTGAAATAGACTATTGAAGGAAAGACTTAAATATTTATTAAAAATGAAGAAAATAAGGGAATAGAGAAGTCTATTCGGTAAATAAATATTTTTATAAATTGACACCATGAGTAGTTGAAAGTTTGTCTTAATTAATTGTCTACTCTTAGATCTTGATCATTTGTGCTAGTGATACTATGGTTGAATGTCTATAGGATCATTTGGGCACTTTCCCCCCAGTATTCGGTCTTATGTTGGTAATTCCCATTATTTGAGAGGCTCAGATGTCACGACAATGGCAACAGAAGGATTGTGTTGTCAATCTTCTTTCATTGTGATCTCAGTCTATCACAGATGAAAACTCAGCACACACAAAATAGTGTGCATCAAAGCATTCCTTTCCACTCTGGCCCACAGCTGGCAGGTTTTCAAAAATGCTTAGCAGTGCAAAATCACTCAATATTTATTTGTTTTTGAGTGTTAAATGAAAAGAGCTATTGCTGAAAGTTTAGTTAAAAAATTAAACACACTCAAGACACTTCATACTTTGTGCTGTGGGATGTCATTCCTGTAATTAGATTTGAATTGCATTGTGAATCTCCCACATCCTCAAGTTTATAAATAAACTTTTATTCACCAACAATTTCATTCTGAGTTTTCCCCAAAGCAACATTTAAAAAAATGATAAAACTATCATTTTGTACTAAACTCTGAAATGAGAAAGTGTGATATGTTTACAGGGAAGAATTCTTGATTTCCTTAACATTTCTGAATCTCACAGCTGCCCAGGACATTATATATCAAAAGAATATTGCTTGTTACTCTTTTGATTCAGATATGCTGTAGTAAACAATGTCTCCTAAAATATTTTCATGGCATCCTTAATGATAGCACAATTTCTAGAATTAAGGATGTGTGTTGAATGTCTTTGTATGTAACCAATTGCATGTTTCCTAAAAATAGGAGACCACGAGATCATGTTCCTTAGAGAGAGTTCTTTGGAGTTTTTTAATTCCAGCAACTTTTCTTCCTTTTCTTGCCCAAACATGAAAGTTAGTGTTAATTTGATGCATATAAATGAAACAGCAAATATGAAACAGCAAAAATGAGAGCCAAAAAGGCGCTGGGCAAGATTCCCAGGCACAGCATTTAGAATTCTAGCTCTAATTTGCAGGATCATTATTGTACAGGCCAAGCCTGCAAACTGAATGCATATTATTCTGCTTATTGACACGTACTCTGCCTGATAACAAGATCATAGATTACAAAACTCATTTTCTCCTGCAAAAAATCTGATTTAAAGTTCACAGTTTCAAAAGGCAAAGCAAAGAATATGGGCTGGCCGGTAATATCTTAAGTATTAGGATATAATTCAGATATATATAGGAGAAAAGAGAAGAATAAACACTTTCTGAACTCTCCTCTTCATTTTCGCAGCCTGTGTATGTGCTACCACATGTATGGTCTTGTATTCATGGGTGTTGTTAGTAACGTGGGTCCTAGCTGTGGCATAGGAACATTAACATCTCTGCCTAATATGCTACTAATGGACAGTTACCCCATGTTTTTTTGTTTTCAGATGATGTATTGTACTTTGAAAATGAAAGAAACCATGTTCCTAGAGCACCAATTAAGACAATTCTTCTATTAATGTCACTGGAATTGTTACTTCTTTTTATTTTCTAATTTTTTAATTTCAAAATATTACAGGGATACAAATGCTTTGGTTACATATATTGCCTTTGCACTGCCTGAGTCAGAGCTACAAGTGTGACCATCCCCCAGCCATTGTGCACTGCACCCCTTAGGTGTAAATTTACCCGTCCCATCCTACCCCCTCCCATCCGTCCGCACCTGATGAATGTTACTTCCATATGTGCACTGAAGTGTTGATCAATTAGTACCAATTTAATGGTAAGTACATGTGGTGCTGTTTTTCCATTCTTTTGATATTTCACTTAGAAGAATGGACTCCAGTTCCATCCAGGATAATACAAGAGGTATTAGTTCACCACTTTTTTGTGGCTTAGTAGTATTCCATGGTATACATATATCACATTTTATTAATCTACTCATGTATTGATGGACACTTGGAGTGTTTCTACACCTTTGCAATTGTGAATTGTGCTGCTATAAACATTTGAGTGCAGTTATCT
>CAUYPO010053226.1:0-12098 GCA_963574435.1 Cheirogaleus major | reverse complement strand
GGTATATATACCTACCTCATTTTGCCAATAAACGAGACTTGATCAGACACCTGTCTTGTCTCCATTTCTCGTGTCTTTTCCTTCCCCAGGTCCCACTCCCCCATTCGCAGACCCCACCAATAACTTGTCCCGCGGGCGGGATAAGAGGTTGTACTAGTTTGCAGCCCCGCCAGCAGTGTATGAGTGTTCCTATCTCTCCGTTTCCACACCAGCATTTATTGTTTTGGGACTTTTTGATAAAGGCCATTCTCATGGGGATACGTGATATCTCATTGTGGTTTTGATTTGCATTTCTCTGATGATTACAAATGTTGAGCATTTTTTCATATGTTTGTTAGCCATTAGTCTATCTTCCTTTGCAAAGTTTCTGTTCATGTCCTTTGCCCACTTTTTGATAGGGTTGTTTGATTTTCTCTTGCTAATTTTCTTGAGTTCTATACAGAGTCTAGTTATTAGCCTTTTATGAGATGTATAAGATGCAAATATTTTCTCCCATTCTGTAGGTTGTCTGTTTGCTCTCATGATAGTTTCCTTGGCTATGCAGATTCTTCCTTGGATACCTTGGAGTCCTCAGGCAAATAGAATTCCTGGAGACTTGCCTTAATTTCCCAAAGGTCCTGTGCAAAATACATGTATAAAGCCCCCATTGTTACCCTTGCCACAATCAGAAGAAAAATAGTAATAATAACCATTAAAAAGTATATTATTTGTTTAATGCTTACTGTGCACCACACACTGTGCTAAGTACTTTACATCTGGAATCTCGTTTAAAACTTAAAAAATTCTGGAAAGTAAGTGCTATTAGCATTACCGCACAAATAACTAATTTTCCCAAGGCAGTTTGGGACTATGGAGGAATGATGTTTCAAATCCAGACTGGTTTGGCTCCAAATCACTTTCTCTAATCTTATACTACAATGCTGTAGGAAAATGACAGAAGCCTTAAATCTCACTATCCACTATTTCATCCATATATTAAAGAAACAAATGTTCCTTAATCATGATTCCATACATAATATAGTTCTGCTGCACACTCCTTATGTCTGGATCTGGGTCACAAAATCACTTTTGCTGAGCAGGTGTTCATTTTGTTCTTCAATTCTTAAGTTGCACTAATTTGATTCAATTTCTTAAAAGTTTTATCTTAGGGACCGAGCTTTTATTTCTGTGTCTTGACATAGACTAATGTTTGACCCACATCTACTTTCTCCATGATCATGAACCTGTATTTTAATATTTGTAGGTATTTTGTAGCATCCATTGTTGTCCACAAATGTCTACAATACCTTATATATTAAAGAGGCTTGGGAACTTCAGTAACTTTTTAATCCCTTATTGTTCCTTCCTATAAAGTATCTTTTGGCAAAGTATTTGCTGTTAATCTAAGCTTCCAAAGCATTGTGCTTGTTTCCATAAGCATGTTCTATCTAAATTTGTATAATCATTACATATGATTATATTAATTTTTACAAGGACTAAACTGATTTTAGAGGCCAGTCTTCTGGGAATATGCTTTGAAACACAACCTATAATAAACAACCATCAGTTACATTAATGCATTTGACCAGTTGCTTTATTATAATTCAACAAACTACTTTGAGCACATTAAAAATGTGGTCATTGCCCTATAGATCATAGCATTTGAATTACTACATTACAACAAATTTGCAGGATCAACGAATAAGCTGACCCACAAAATATTAGCTAAGAGAAAGAAAATATCCTTATAATTTATGTGGGAAACTGATAACCCATTAAATCTCATCCAAAAAGAACTCTTGATTTCTGCATATGACCATCAATCAATTCTTGCATTCTTTCAGTGTTTACCATCTTAATAAATGGTATCACCATACATCTAGTTGTTCAGGTCAAAACCTAGGCATATGATTGAATTTTCCCTTTTTCTTATCCACACAACAAGAATTTCTATGAATCCATACACTCTGCAACTGTCTGTGTAGTCCAGGGAACATCATGTCTTGCCAAGGCTGCTTTAATAGCCTGAAACTATTCTCTATAGTTTCACTTTTGCACTCCATTCCAAAATTTTCCTCCCAATATGAATCAAATTATGCTACTCTCTGATAAAACCTAATAATTTCATATTATGCTTAAAATCCAAAGCCTAACCATGGCCTATAAGAAATGACTTTATTTGTCACTCACTCTTCTCGACCTCATTTTGTATCACTCTTCTCATTGTATTTTATGCTCCAGGTACACTGCCTTCTCTTTCTGGAATACACTAAGCTCAGTGCTGTCTTAGGACTTTCTTGGGTGCCAGTGCTTGGCTTGTTCCTTCTTTTCTTTAAGATATCATCTCAAATCAACTACTTAGGCTTTCTGAACATCCAAGTTAAAATGTTATCAAAGCTGTTCTTTCACATCAACACGTGTATGTCTGATATCTTGTTATATATGTATTTGCTTACTTATTTTTTCTGTTTCTTGCACACTGAAAATTGGTACCAAGTCTTTCTTGCTTAGCACTACACCAATAAACATTTATGAGATAATTGAACTAATATATTAATTTACCACTGAAAATTGTGGAATTGAAAATAAGGAAATATTATAGGAAGAGTTAATTATGATCATGGTTCGGTATCTTGGAAAGATTCCACAGAGGTGGTAGTAAAGATGGAAATGTTGAATTTCCTGAGTCATGGCACAGTAGAAAAGACCAAAGCTGAAGGTAAAAGTAGTGAGGAGAACTGATCACCTAATTAATTCAGAGAATTTCTTCAGATCTCACCTTCTGCTGTTCCCAGCTTTAAGTCTAGATTCTTATTTTTTTTTCAGACTATTACAGGGGTACAAACATTTTGGTTACATGAGTTGCTCTTGTACAGTTTGAGTCAAAGTTAGAAGTGTGTCCATAACCCAGATAGTGTGCACTGTACCTGTTAGGTGTGATTTTACCCATCCCCTCCCTCTTCCTCCCACCTGCTTGATTTCTGTTGAGTTTTACTTCCATATGTGCACATGCATATTGATCAATAAGTTCTAATTTAATAGCGAGTACATGCGGTGTTGTTTTTCCATTCTTGTGATTCATTACTTAGAAGAATGGTCTCTAGTTCCATCCAGGTTATTACAAAAGGCATTAGTTCACCACTTTTTTGTGGCTGAGTAGTACTCTATGGTATACATACACCACATTTTATTAATTGACTCATGTATTGATGGCCACTTGGGTAGGACTAGATTCTTAACACCTGGATTCTCCCTCATGGATTACTTCTGTAGAGTTGAGAACTTGGTGCAAGAGGCCACCTGGCATCTAATTCAAACTTTTCATCAGACAAAAATGTCATCACCTTCTCCTCAGCTTCACACAGTGAAACCTTTAGACGTGCTATGCCTTTACCAGAACTGACACTGGTTCTCAGGAAACCTCACTGTTGCCTTGGCTCTGGTCCTGCTTACCTGAAAAATGGGTGTGGGAGAATTAGGAGCACATGAGAAGAGGGAAAGAAAATCTACTCTGATCTGATAAAGAGACCTAGAGTTGAATATCAAAGAGTTGATTCTGATGTAATGTCATTTTTTAAAGGGGAAAACATCTAAAGAGAACACACTTTGAGTATTCAGGATCAGCATAGTGTGGATTAAGTATGCCCTGGGCAGTTTTATTAATAATGGCTTGACTAAATAGGTTTTACACATGGAAATTATCAAGCAATAATTGTAATGCACTAATCCTGAATGTAACAGCAGTACCAGTATCCATGGTGGTTGTGATAATATTACCATTCACTGAGTGCTTATTAGATAGTACTAGATAGCAGAAAATATGCAATTTAATCCTATGAATAATAAGAAACAGACACTTTATTTTTTGTTTTCAGAAAAGGAATTAAGTCTCAGTTCCAAGTCTTAAAACTGTTAAATTGATCCAATATTTGACTGTAAGTCTGTTTGGCTCCACATGCTTCCATTAATATTAAAAAACTAAAGGCTCTCTCTATGCCATTAAACTACTAAAAAACAAAATTAAAATTAGAATTTTGGGGAAATGGCTGATATGCTATGGAACAAAAAATGTGAACATCTGTTTTTCTGTTTAAGTCTTCAACTAAGAGCCCGATCCAAAAAAAGAGCTTTAATAGAACTCTTATTAAAAAGCACATAGTCTTTGCATACACTGAAAGGACAGTGAAAGACTTATAAACAGACTATTCCCTATCAGTTGGGGGCATATAAGGGAACTCTCTTCTATTCTAAGACTTTTCCTTAATTCCTGATGTGCCAAGTCTGAAAAATATTAATCTGACCAACAGATTTTCCAGACTGCCAAACAAAGGAAGAGAAGAGCTAGCAGGCTTCTGAGACTGTGGTTAAAAATCTATATAAATGACAATTCTCAGAGGCATTCATTCAACAGACTCACTCATATAGTAAATATTCTGCTCTCTTTTACTAAAACTGGCCACCTCGTGTTGCTCCACATACTGCAATATAAAGACAGGTATAAATATACATTACACCCAGGCCCTTTGCATTGAAGGGTCCCACTTTGTGCCATCTCTGAATCATCCCACCACAGGGGAAGGAGACCCTGAAGTCACTAAGACAGGCCCATCTGGAGTTCACGTCCACCTTGAACTTCAGAATTCCTATTTAAACAAGCTTCCTCGCCTGTCTATGACATCTGTATGATTCTCTCTCCCAAGTCAAATTTCCTGAGGGTGGTTTGAGTTGCCAATTATTTGGAGGGTGGTGAATAAAAAGATTTTGGACATGTGTCTGGGTATCCACATGCATGTGCAAAAGGCTATTTCCAATTTACAGTGGTGTCAGATGTGGGAATATAAGGCAAATGACCCACAAGCATGTTAAATATTAGGGGTGGTGGAGAATATTTGTATGAATTAGCAGGGGTGAATGCATATGTATTTGTTAGGATGATTAAAATAAAGATGAAACTAGGGCCGGGCATGGTGGCTCATGCCTGTAATCCTAGCACTCTGGGAAGCCAAGGTGGGAGGATCGTTTGAGCTCAGGAGTTCGAGACCTGCCTGAGCAAGAGCGAGGACCCCGTCTTTACTAAAAAACTAGAAAGAAGTTAGCTGGACAGCTAAAAGTATATATACAAAAAAAATTAGCTGGGCATGGTGGTGCATGCCTGTAGTCCCAGCAACTCGGGAGGCTAAGGCAGAAGGATCATATGAGTCCATTTGAGATTGCTGTGAGCTAGGCTGACGCCACGGCACTCTAGCCGGGGCAACAAAGTGAGACTCTGTCTCAAAAAAAAAAAAAAAAAGATGAAACTATGTTTCATGAACCTTCAAATTAGTATATGATGTATATAATGCCTGTTGTTACCTGATCCTATAATTTTTCCATCCTTCACCTCACCAAGATCTCAAATTATATCAGTCTTATTTTATTGTTAAATAACTTCCAATGAAAAAATGGAGTGGTTAGAAATTAAGCACTATACTTTTTTAAATGAAGCAGTGAAAAAGGTAATAATAAAGGATTGAGGTCTGCTCAGATGGATAGGGAGTGAATGAGCAGTGAGCAGAGAGCTGAAAGATGAGAAGGGCCCTTTCATATGAATATCTTAAAATAGCAAAAGTAGACAAAAGAAACAGCAAGAACAATGGCCATGAAGCTGGAGTGGATTTGACTTACATAATAGTGAGGTTTAGTGCCTGCTCTGAGTGGCATCATTACTAGAAAAATGCTCATAACAATATAATAAAAACTAGACATGAGACTTCCAAGGGTACTTCCTACCCCAGGCTACTTCCGCTCAGAAAATTCAGGAAGTTGAAATTGCTCTCTCGTAGGAAGATGAGAGAAGCAGCTCCTTGATGGGAATCTTATTCTCTTTAATTCCTTTGGCATTTCTTTCATGGAAAATAAACTACACTTTGCAGAAATCTTTGTAATTCTATTAATGTCCTGATAGCTTGCTTAAGGAACAGTAAGGTAAGTGGGTTGAAATGTTTTTGTCAGCATCAAGCATACGGATTGGGGCAATGTTAGAAAAAAAAATGCATCCTCAAGAGAAAAGCAAGAAATATCAATAGAATATGGCAATGACATGAGGTTGGAATCTCTAATTTTAGGTTCTGAACCTTGGTCAACATTTGGACAAGGACATAGAGGTCATAAACCACATGAGCTGCTGCTAGAGAAATCGGCTCCCAGAAATCTGGAAGCTGGCCCATTTAATGACCTAATTGGCAAGGATTGCTTGAGAGTTGCAGTATGTGTAGCTAGTTTTCTTCATGACTATTATAAGGGACCCCAAAGTATTTACTGAATCTTTAATGAGAGGGAGGAGACAAGGAAGAAGATAGATCCCTGGAGAATCACAGCATCCCCGAGGTGACTGAACCAGTGGCTGATATGTGGCAGAGATTAGGAATACAACTTTTCCTAATTCGTTTTCAGATTAGAATTTATTCAATAACAAGCAGTAAATACTACTTAAATAAATAGGGCATGTGAATACATAAGGACAATATTATAGATGGACTTATTATAGGTATAATTGACTAGCTCATGGCCGTGTAACCTCCCCCCTAATAAAATGAGACAATACAAAGGAGAATCTAATTTATTCAAAGAGACCTGCATCAATGTTGCTCTTAGAGAAGGAAGGAGCGATATTAAATGCTCTTCTGGTACACATTGGCTTCAAACAAAACCAAACACAATGCAACAGAATACTACATACCACAATTAATTGCACTCATCTACACCATTCATACCTCATAAACAAAATTATAATGTTTCATCTAAGTATTAGGCTAGAAATTTAGTAGCTATGTACAAAAAATTAATAAATGCAAAATATCCATTGTATGCTTTTACTTTGACAAACAGTTTAGAAATGTTTTACTGATTTTACTTTCTGTTAAGGGCAATTTATTAATCATGATTTGAGCCATACTATAGAAAAATATAAACTTGTCCAGTTAAGGTATTAAAAAACTTTTAAAAAATTGTTTAGAAATATGAAGTTTCATAATGTATTTGAAAGAATAAATATATTTGAGCTAATTATTCAGAGATTTATGGAATATGAATATAAGGAAAAAATAAAATCTGTATTTTATGCAGGATTATCCAGGAATTGTTTTTTTAAGATGAAAACATCAGAGAACATAAACAATATTTAAAACATAGATATTGGGCATGGGTCAAAGATCTGAAGACTATAATTTTAAAAGAAGACTCCAAATCACTTTGAGAAACAAATAGAAGTAAGAACCAATTATATGGAATAATAGGAATAGAAAAAAATAAATGAGAAAACCTGAGGTACCCAGTAGAAAAAAGAAACCTACTGAAGATGAGAAAGCTAAAGAAATCTTCACATTGAGAATGAGATGCTGTTTCTCAGGACTGGCAATTTCTGGCACACAATAGATACAGGATTAATTTCTACATGTGAATGGGAGGACAGCTGTCGTTTGCATTCATAATTTAGGACAGATAACTAAGATTTTAAAGGCTGCTTCTTCATATTTTAATGGTGATCTTTTAATAAGTTATAACCTACTGTCTAAAGTTGATTGTGTCACTAAATCCTCAAATCTCTGGTTGTGGAACGTACTTTTTCTAAGAAGTGATGCGATATTTTTGTTTACGTAATTTATTAAGCCTGTGGTTACATCGCCAAAGTGTAAAGTGCACTGAAAAAAATATATATATTTAAAAATTTATTAAGTAAATCTGTTACTTCTCATCTTTTACTTCATAAAATGCCTTTGGAGAGAGTAGGCATTTCCAAAATGGAAATATGAAATTTCAAATACTTAACCCAATTTGTCACGGTCATCTACTGTCACAAATACGTGATAATTGACACTGTCATTTACTATAATGTTTTGGTCTTGTTCAGACACTTTAACTAACTTAACTGTGATACATTTATTAATAAAATTTTCAGACTGGTTGGTTAAAAAACTTCTAAAAAATATATTAATGCTATCCACAGTTTTCTTCTGGTAGATACCGTTCGGTAATTTTTTCAATTTAGAAGAGTTGACAGTTGAAAACAAAGAAAAAAATCAAAATGTGTACAGAATTTATAATAACATGACCTTGATTTTACTCTAGTATTTCAAACTCAGATTGTATAAACTTTATAATAATCTCAACTTCAACATCATTGGAATTTCAAGACATTTACAAAGAAAATGCATTCTCAGAAACCAGTTAACTATTTATACTTTCCAATAAATGTTATTGTCCTCTTTAAAATATGATATATTTAGTGAGGAATTACTACCCCACTTTTTCAGCTAATTATTTTAGTCATTATCCTGAAATAGTATAGAAAAAATTCAGAAGCGATGTTATAACACTGCTTTTGTAGAAGATTTGCTGCCATTCTGTACCTAACTGGAAAGAGTAGGAATTAAAATGGAGGCTGAAATACTGCCATAAATAAAGTCTAAGAGAAAATAATAGAAAATGCATTTGTTTTATTACTCGTGAAGTTCAAAATGACATCAATTATTATTGAAAATATGTGACAGAAATAAAATATATTCTTAGGTCATGTTACAATGGAAAGAGTTTGGATTTCCTCTCACCAGGACAACTATTAAAAAAAAAAATTAATAACGCTGGCCTTAAAAGTAACTTTAGTTATAAGTCCTCTAGAGCCAAAAAGGGATTTATTTAATAGGAAATAAATGAAGTTTTACTTTCTGGTTACTTATGAAAATTATGTATTTTTTAAGTGGATATGTTAAAGAATTTGAGTATTATAATCTAGGAAAAATTAAATGCATCTTTCCTGGTAATTAGAATTACTTATTATATTACTTAATTTTTAGAAAAGGAAGAGCTGCAACCTTTGCAAACAGTGAAACCAGTATCGCTTATTTAAGTTCATCTGTCCACTCATTAAAATCTTACAAACAGCAATGAATACTCACAAGTTAATGAAAAGAGCCACATGCCTAATGTGCATTTTCTATATGAACTTCAAAGAGCTTGAAGGGCACCTTAGACATTCTTTGTAGTCCAGATTAATCTTCAAAAGTGCCCTCTGGCATAGGCCAAAAGCAATTATTTTTCAAAAAAATATTTACTATATTAAATTTGGCATAGTGGGTGCAATATATCAGAAAATGTTTTATCTTGTTTAACACAAAATGTATAAGATATCCTATAAAATATAAAATACATACATAAAATATAAAATATATATTTACAACCTAAAATAAATACTCATATTATCACTAAGTTAATCTTTATTGACAGCCATTGCATTTAGTCTACTGGCTTGATAAAGAATGTATATACCTTTTATATTCTTTTGAACTTCAAAGCACAAAAAATACAACTATGAGAGAGAACATTTTCAATCCATTAACAAGTATGCGTTGAGAACCAATTGTGTGTTAAATGCAGTATTTGGTGAATACTTGGAGAATAGTATGACTCAAATTCATAAAACAAATATGATGACATCTCACTTTATAAGAAATTTCTTCTCCAGTAATTTTGTAAAGAATATAGCTGAAAATCAGAAAATTAACAAAATAAACTTTTTCTTCTTTAAGACTATTAATTAGAAGTCAACATCTGCACTGAACTTCATATACTGTAGTCACCAAGAATCTAAACATTTCCATCATTAGACATAACTATAACATGATTTGTTAGATCCTCAGCTCAGAGCAGATTGGAAACAGCTAGATGATAATGTTTAGAAAAAGATTGTTGTTGTAAATTCTGTTTATTCAACAGATATTTATTTTATGTAGACTTTATGCATGCATAAGAAAACTCTGGAGTGATGGAAGCGTTCTAAAACTAGACTGTAGTTCAAAATGGATTAAATTTTAAATGTAGGACATGAAACTATGACACTGCTAGAAGAAAACGTAGGACAAAAACTCCATGATGCTGGTCTAGGCAATGACTTTTTGAATATGATCTCAAAAGAACAGGCCAAAAAAAGTGGAAATAGACAAATGGCATCACCTCAAAATAAAAAGCATCTGTACAGCAAAGGAAATAAGAAACAGAGTAAAATGACAACCTACAAAGTAGGAGAAAATTTTGCCAATCATACATCTGATAAAGGATTAGTATCCAAAATATGTAAGGAACTCAAACAGCTCAATTGTAAAATAAACAAACAAAACCCCCAAGCAATCCAATTAAAAAATGGACAAAGAATCTAAATATTTTCTCAAAATAAGACATACAAATGGCCAACAGGTATGTGAAAAAATGCTCAACATTACTAATCACCAGGGAAATACAAATTAAGACAAAAATGAGATACCACCTCACACCTGTTAGAATGTCTATCATCAAAAAGACCAAAGATGACAAATGTTGCTGGGGTGTGAAGAAAAATGAACACTTGTACACTGTTGGTGCATATATAAATTGGTACAGCCATTATGGAAAATCATAGGGATTTTCCTCAAAAAATATAATAATAGAACTGCCACGTGATACAGGAATCCAACTACTGGGTATATATCCTAAGGAAATAAAATCAGTATGTCAAAGAAATACCTGTACTTCCACATTCATTGCAGCACTATTTACAATAGCCAAGACATGGAATCAATCTAAGTGTTCATGGATAGATGAATGGACAAAGGAAATAGGTCTATACAGTGATCCCTCAGTATCTTTGGGGAATTGGTTTCAGAAGCTGTGGGAATAGCAAAATCCACAGATGCTCAAATCCCTCATATAAAATGGTGTAATATTTTCATATAACCTATGTGCCTCTTCCTTTATACTCCATATAATGTCTAGAACACATATAATACCTAATACAATGTAAATGCTATATAAATAGTTGCTATAGCAAATTTGTTTTAAATTTGTATTTTTTAAAATTTTTGTATTTTTTTAAAATACTTTTGATCCATGGTTGGTTGATTCCATGGATAAAGAACCCACAGATATAGAGGGCTGACTGTGAACACAAGGGAATACTATTCAGCCTTCAATAAGAAATTCTGTTATTTGTGACAACATGGATGAACCGGGAGCTCATGATGTTTAAGCAAAATTAGCCAGGCACAGAAAGACAAATACTGCATGATTTCACTTATATGTAAAATCTAAAAAAAATCAAACTCACTGAAGAAGACAGTAGAATTGCGATTACCAGAAGCTGGGGTGTGATGGGGAAGAGGTTGGTCAAGATTAGATAAGAGGAAAAACTTCAAGAGATCTATTGTACGACATGGTGCCTATAGTTACTATGATGTATTGTATTCTTGAAAATCATTAAAAGACTAGAATTAAGTGTTATTATCACAAAAAGTGTTACATATGTGAGGTTATGCATATGCTATTTAGCTTCATTTAACCATTCCACAATGTATACATATTTCAAAACATCATGTGTACACAATAAATATTAGGTCATTAAATATGAAATATCTGATTTTGAATAAAAAGTTTAGTTTAGGATGTCTCAAACAAGAACCAGTACAATTAATCAAAGTATGTGTCTAAACTTGACACAGTTTTGTATCTCTCTTTTTTTTCATCATATAATGGGGGTACAAATATTGTTAGGATTGCATACATTGCCCCTACCACTCCTCCCCCCCCATGTGCCAGAGCTTCAAGCGAGTCCAGTCCCCAGGTGGCACGCACGGCACACATTATGTAGCTCTACACTTCCTCCCCCCTCCCGCCTGCCCTCCATCCAACAAAAGATTTTTTTTTTTACACTTTGGATATTGTATAACTTTGCCTCACCCTAAGAACGGTTAGAGGTATGCCCTTCTCCCCCACAATGCTCTCCACATCCCTATGATGTGGGTCTTGCCCCCCCCCACAAAACCCTGGTGTACACTACCACCATTTGAGCACCATAGTTTTAAACAGTCAGAACCAATTTGATGGCGAATAGATGTGGAGCCCTTTTTCCATATCTTGTGTCGCTTCACTTTGGATAACAGGCTTAAGCTTAATCCAGGATAGCATGATCGGTGTTAGCTCACTGTCGTTTCTTAGAATTGAATAATATTCCATTGTGAGCATATACCACATTTTAGTTATCCACTCATGAGTTGACGGGCACTTGGGTTGTTTCCATGACCGTGCAATAGTGAATTGTGCTGCCATAAACATAC
>CAUYPO010053225.1:0-67212 GCA_963574435.1 Cheirogaleus major | reverse complement strand
CCCATTATCCAAAGCGAGGTGACACAAGATCAGAAAAATGGGCTCCACATATACTCACCATCAAATTGGTACTGACTGATTAACACTATGGTGCTCAAAGGGTGATGATGTTCACCAGGGATTCGGGGGTTGGAGGGGTAGTCCCACATCTGAGGGATGTGGTGAGCATTGTGGAGGGGAAGGGCATACCTCTAACCCTTGCTAGGGAAAGGCAAAGATATAAAATGTAACCAAAATGTTAAGAAAAAAACAAACAAACATTTGTCGGGTGTGGGGCAGGTGAGGGGAGAGGAAGGGATGGGTATATACATACATAGTGTGATGCGCACCATCTGGGGGATGGACACGCTTGAAGCTCTGACTCGGGGGAGGGGAGACAGGGGCAATGTATATGGCCTTGGTGTTTGTGCCCCCATAATATGCTGAAATGAAGGAAGGAAAAGAGAAAAAAAAAATTTACATCCAGAGAGAGTAAGAGATTTGCTCAAAGTGCCACACAAACTTAGTGTAGAACCCAAGTCTCCTGTCTCTTAGTATCTTATCTATGTCTCCGATAGAGCATCCTGCCTTCTCCCCACATTTCACTTTTTTCTAGGAGTTCTGCTTATTCTGTTCTCATACCAAGGCATTTGAGTAAAATCTGGAACTTCACCCATATTCACTACTGTAATCACAAGCATCTGTGGCTTGGTGTCCTCTTACTTAAAGGAGAAATTAATCCCCTTTTATGTAGCAAACACTTGAACTTATTTACACCCACATTAATTCTAATAAATGTATCCATTTTAATCCTAACAGCCCTTTAAAGTAATTCCTAACCTCTGTTTACAGGTAAGAAAACTGATGCTTAGAAAAATTAGGTAATTTAAATTCAGGCTCTTTTATTCTTTAATGTTGCTTATTTACTGTGGGAAATTTTACAGACCCTAGCCAAAATCCCAAAAATGTACAGTATCACAGTAAAAGATAAAATAAATAGAATGATAACTCTCCCCAAATCCAGGTTGCCTCCCACCACCGCTCATGTGCACACACACACACATACACACACACAGAGTCTGGAGTCATTTCTAAAAATATCAGAGGAAGCCTGGGAACTGATAACAAAACTAGACCATTTTCTTCTAATGGTCATAGGCTTGTGATTATAACACGAAGATGTAACAACTCTTCTAAAATGTTACTTAGGATTAAATCATTTTAAAATGCAATTTATGAATAACTTTTTGGTTTAATTGATCTGTCACCTTAAATAATTTAGAATAAGAATGTGAGTCTTTATACATTTCAGGTATGAACTGTCCCACAAGATGAGTTTTGCTTTAGCATCCAGAGAAGCCATTTCCCATGATTCATGGGAAATTTAAAAAGTCTTTATTCATTAGATATCAATAAGTCACAATATGCCAATGTGACATTTGATCAGGGTCCTAAGTCTTTTAAAACAATCAAAGCCTTAATAAAAGCTGGGCATGGTGGCATGTGCCTGTAGTCCCAGCTACTCAGGAGGCTAAGGCAGGAGATTGCTTGGGCCCAGGAATTTGAGGCTACAGTGAGCTGTGATCATTCCACTGCACTCCAGCATGGGTGACAGAACAAGACCCTGTCTTAATTAAAAAAAAAAAAAAAGCCTTAGTTAAACAAGAAGCATGAATCTCTAGTATGGTAGAATATCTGGGTCTTGATATTAGCTAGTTCTATTGCTTACCTGCTTTAAGATCTTTCTGGAGCTGGTTTGTTTATTCTTAAATGAGAAGGCTGAGTTGGATAAGATCTGAGGTTCCTTTCAATGCCAACATATCTTTGCTAACTTTACCATTGTGCCTGGGACTGAATGTGTGTGAAGACCCATCCTTCTCTGTTGATGGAGATAGGCAGACCACCCCATAGGCAATACATTGAGAGAACTTCAAAGTCAAGTCCAGCCTCTACTAAAATCTGTGATTTTGGCAAGTCACACATTGTCACAGTCTCTTATCTCTGTTCTCCTCAACTGTATTAGTATTCCCAAACCTAGGGGTTTTTGAATAATGAATGAAAATATTTGACATTAAACTCTACAAACACAAATAATGATGTCCATTGTTATGATGGCACCTGGAGGCCCACCGATTCACTGAGAGCCTTTCTGCACTTTGAGAGTTCTAGGAGGCAGAGAAGTGTTCTTGGCACATGCTGTCCACCTTACGTAGACTACGGCTCACTCCTGGTTTTCTACTCGGTCATCTTCTGTTCTCTGCTCCTCTCTTCCACATTTCCAGCATTTATTTGTGCATTCCCAAGCAGCAGTGACCATACAAGTTATCTATGTGAATAGCCTGTTACTTTAGGGTTTGGTCAGGAAAGTAAGCCTCCCTAAATTTGGCAATTACCCCATTCCATCTCACCACACAGCATACTTGTACACACATGCACTTCACTCTCTCACATGCCTTTTGCTAATTGCTGATACAAGAATTAATTTCTTGTTCAAGTATTAATGCCTGGCTTTTTCCATCTGACTTCCTGTTCTCCCCACCTCACTAATCAAGCCAAAAGGCATAGATGTGGCAGGGAGTGTAAGAGGTAACTGAGAGCTGGGGATACAGAGGTTAATAAGACACTTTCCTGCCTTCAGTCATGTTGTAAGGGCTGCAAGAGAAGTGACTGCTCCAGAAGGTTCCTGGCATGGCAGGGAAGGTGGGGAAAGGCCTGGAGGAGATGGTGCTTGAGTGACCAACACAAAATGTAGGACAAAGTGTTTCCATTTTACAGATGAGAGTAGATAATATTAGAAGTTTAAGGAACTGTGCCAGGGTCACATGTCACCAGAGGGGCTAAATCCAAATTCTGAAAGAACACTAGCCTGAGGTTCTGTACCAAGGTAAACTGCTGTAGAAAGACAAGCAAGTAATTTTTCTTTTTACCCATTGCTTTACAAGATTACAAATATTAATGTATTAGTGCTAAGTTAATTACATTTAGCAAATAATTACATTTTCGTAAATGAAAAGTTTTTTAAGGGGGGAATAAGAAAAAAACTAGTGTTCGGAACAAAACAGTCAAAACAAACAGTCAAAAAAGTTAGACTTATTGGGGAAACCATCTTATTTTTACCAGTGTGCTGCAAAATTATCAAAGATATTTTTAATGTCTTATAATAAAATATCATGTATAGTGTAAGATTAATGCTGATGCAATAACGCCTGTACACTTGATTAGTACCCTGTTGGGATTTTTTTCTCAGGTATTGAGAAGCTTCCTTTTTTCTTCCTTTCTTCTTTTCAGTATAAATCAGGCATAAGTTTTAATTTTATCTTAATGACATTTTATTTCTATGATAAAAATTGTTGACATGCCTTTAATTGGGCAAGTCATAGGATTTATGTGACTTAAGTCTCTTTATAAGTAACAAGAAGTATGAGCTCCAAATTCTCTTCTTGTAAGATTTTGTAGTTTATTATTTTGTTTCAAGTTAATGCTCTACCTTTAATAGGTTAAAGGTAAATAGAGTGTTCTTGATGGATCAGGGCTAAGGGAATTCTTTTGGAAGAAATCGTAATGTGTATACATTGTCAGACATTAAGTTACTAGGTGGGGCCAGGTGGAGTGGCTCATACCTATAATCCCAGTGTGCTTTGGGAGGCCGAGGCAGGAGGATCACTTGAGGCCAGGAATTTGAGACCAGCTTGGACAACATAGCGAGATCCTCTTTCTACTAAAAAATAAAAAATTAGCCAAGCATGGTGGCACATGCCTATAGTCCTAGCTTTTCTGGAGGCTGAGGCAGGAGGATCATTTGAGCCCAAGAGTTCGAGGCCGCACTGAGCTATGATCATGCCACTATACTCCAGCCTGGGCAACAGAATGAGACCCTGTTTCTAAAAGAATTAAAAATAGATTACCAAGTGTGACAAATCTGGTGACTTCTAACATCCTTTTATTTCTTGGTCAAAAGACATCAACATTAATCCATCTGCAGGCTTAAGTGAATTTTGTGAGATTTGACCACAGAACATTAAGAGTACCAACCTGTCACAGGTGTGCAGCTGGCAGACAATAAGTGATTGTTGAAGTTAACTTAGATGTGGCTAAATTTATTCTCTTGGTGAGTTATAAACTGTTCCTAAATATAAGTCCAAAAAAAGAGAGAGATTCAAAACTAAGACCAGGAAGGGAAATGAATACACAAAAGACTTGTATGCAAATGTTGCAGCAGCTTTATTTTTAATAGCTAAAAACTGGAAACAACCAAATGTCTGTTAACTGGTAAATGAATCAACAAAATGTAGTGTGTTCATACAATGGAACACTACTCAGCAGTAAAACAGAACAAACTATTGATACGGGTGAATCTCAAAAGCATCATGCTAAATGAAGGAAACCAGACACAAAAGACTGTATATCCTGTATAGTTTCATTTATAGGAAATTCTGAAACAGGCAAAACTACAGGGACAGAATGCAGATCCACTGTCGCCAGGGTCTGAGATAAGAGAAGGCATTGACTGTAAAGGGGAACAAGGGAACTTTTGGGGGTGTTGGAAATGTTCTATATCCTTATTTCAGTGGTGATTATATGAATGTACAAATTGTCAAAACTAATCAAATTGTACACTTAATATTGGTGACTTTTATTATCTGTAAATTATACCTCGTTAAAACAAGCAGACAAAAAATCTAGGGCACCATCTTGAATGCCTTATAAAGTGACTGTTTTACTTGGGGAAAAATCATTTTTAAACTTCAAATTTTGAAAGCCTATTGTTAACAGGATACTAATAGTATTCTCTTTTGTTTGGTGAATCTGGACCCAATATTAACCCCTAAAATATGTCTGTATAGAAAATGGTGAATGATCTGCTTGCTTTAATATCTCATTGCATTTTTACTTTTTCTTTACCTCTCTGCCCAACCTAGAAAAACTAATTGAGGGACTCAAATCTCCTGACACTTCTCTTCTGCTCCCTGACATCTTGCCTATGACAGATCCTTTTGGTAGCACTTCTGATGCAGTAATTGGTAAAGTCATCATCTCTGTTTCTTCTGTCATGCATGATATGTGTGTCTATTTCAAGAATGACAAGTATCTAGTTAACAGATGTCTAGTGAATAGCCATGGTGAGGAGTGGAAATGCCACAGAGTCTCCTGGTTTGGGAGTTTTCCTTGTGCTAACCCAGAAGCCAAGGCTATTTAATCTCACTTTTTATCACTCCAGATGAAGTTTTTCTTTGCTTTTCAGGGGTACAGCACTGTTATTTTTGCCTTTCATGATATCCTGAGATTTCTAAAGTGAATTTCTTATGAATGAGGAAATATGTGGAAAATTCAAGTTCAGTCAAGACCTTATCTTGACTGAACTTCATAGAATTTAGCAGATTCTTCTCTAGAAGGCCCATGTGTGTACCAAGTATCAGTAACAGAAAGCACTTTGCCCAGTGATTAAGCTCCATCAACAAAATCCAGGCAGGGGGTTAGTCTGCTTTCTCACATTTTCCTGTGCTCCAACAGCAAGGCAGGCAAGACCTATAAAATGTCCAAGGCCCCTATACTCCAGGAGGGTCCAGTCATTTGAGACCTAATAATGCCTTTGGGCAAAAAGTCCTAGAACGGCAAGAGTGAGACCCCATCTCTACAAAAGAATAGAAAAATTAGGCCGGGAATGGTGGCTCAAGCCTGTAATCCTAGCGCTCTGGGAGGCCGAGGCAGGAGGATTGCTTGAGGTCAGGAGTTTGAGACCAGCCTGCGCAAGAGCAAGACCTGATCTCTACTAAAAATAGAAAGAAATTAGCTGGACAACTAAACAAATATATATAGAAAAAATTAGCCGGGCATGGTGGCGCATGCCTGTAGTCCCAGCTACTCAGGAGGCTGAGGCAGAAAGATTGCTTAAGCCCAGGAGTTTGAGGTTGCCGTGAGCTAGGCTGACACCGCAGCACTCTAGCCCGGGCAACAGAGCGAAACTCTGTCTCCAGGAAAAAAATAAATAGAAAAATTAGCCGGGCGTGATGGTACGCATCTGTAGTCTAGTCCTCTCCTACTAGGCTGAGCAGAGGATCATTTGAGCCCAGGAGTTTGAGGTTGCAGTGAGCTATGATGATGCCACTGCACTCTAGCACAGGGGACAGAGTGAATCCTTGTCTCAAAAACAAAAGTTCTAGAACTCAGAAATGCCATGACCTTACCAAGGAAATAGGGCCTGCAGCTGAGGGATATCACACGGTACAGAATACCTCCCAGCTACAACATGGGTTGAGGTTTGAGATGGATTAGTGGCCTTTGCATGGCACAGAGGATGTTTGCCTCCAAGTTTATACCTTAAGAAAATTGAAAATTACCAGAAAAAATTAAGGTGCCTTTCTGACATGGAAGAGATTTGCTGAGTGGCTTATGTTCTGAATTTATCTCTAAGAACTAATAGTCACTAAGACTGGCCACAGTGGTTAACCTTGTACGTGCATGCCCAATCAGCAAAGCCCAGACACTTAAAGCAGTGGAAATAAAGTAACTTGTGCTTTTCATCTTATGTGAGACTGTCATTTTAGAGACCCGTTAGAAAAAAGCCTTCACAGAATTTCCTAAAGAACCTTCTGACTCCCTTTCCCTTACCCTTTCCTCTCCTCTCTTAATGCTCTGTCATGAAAGAAAAAGCTGATGTTGCTGTTGAGAGTCTCATACCAGGACTGGAGCCCCCAGCTCCCCAGCGCCTCCCATCTCAGACGGAATCTGTGACCTCGAACCGCACAGGTCAGTCAGGTGTCCCTGCAGCTGCGGGCATGGGTCGATGTGGGGAGCCTGCCAGGCCAGGCTTTCCACCTGTGGCCGTGAATCCTGTTAGTTCCTCCTAGAATGGATGCTCTGAATGCTTACAGGCCCAGCTTCTAGAAGTTGAGAGATATATTTTCCTTGCTGAAGAACAGAGTACTTTCTGGAGTCATATTCTTTGTAGAGTGACCCCTGGGCTTTCTCTGCTTATAATATTTCTTTGTTCAAGATTCTTTTCACTGGTGGCAGGTTCCCTTTACTTCTTTAATTAAAGAACTCTGCTGAGCGATGCCCTTAACTCCTCCAGGTTACTGAGCAGTCTTTCCTATCTAACCATGTCAGTGATAATCTGTGGAACTCATCTTTTGTGTGTTGACATTCTGTTCCAGCACAGTGCTATAATCATATATAGGTAATTGGCTGCTAACTTGTAGACAAAGTGAAATCTTCCCTGGTTCTAGCATTGCTTTCACCCTAATTTCGAAATTCAATCTTAGAATTCCTTAACTGCCCAAAAATACAGATTTGATAACCATCATTTTTTTTTTTGAGTCCATAATTACTTTGATAAAAGTATCTGATTTTCTAACTTGGAATGGAAACAATTAGAAGTCTAGGATATATGAAGCTAAACTCATTCAGGTGAAAAAATAAATTACCCTAAAAGACAATATGGTTTCTTTTCCTTGTCCTCACTTGGATGTTTTCTCCTGCAGAACTTTCCCAGAAAATAAGCACTTCCTGTGTTAAAGTGCTTGAACTCTGAGTTTTATCTTCTTTCTATTCTTTAACTGAAACCAAAATCGTATGTTCAAAGGATCGATTCAAATTTAAATACTAGTAAGAGGCATTTTGAATGGGAATCTCAGTGAGGTCCAGAAGGTACTATTTCATCTTGTCACATTCTGCTAAGAACAAGCCAGGGTCAACCCTCTCCGAATCAGTTTGATTACCTCATCCTATAGTGTTTAGGGAAAGTTTAAGTGAAACTCTAATTGCAAAGTCCTCTTTCCCAAGAGGCATTTGCTGAGAAGTGAGTTGCTAAAGTTATCTTGGCATCCAGATCACAGACTTGTTGCAACTTCTGAGCAAAAAATTCTTTTTACATATTCATGTTAAGAGAAATCTAGAAATACATGTTTCTATAGATGGAAATCCAGAGGCCTTAACATGTTTCTTTTGGTTTTCTTTCTCCCACCTTGGCTTGTATGTGTAACATGTAAATGGAGTAACTTAAAGGCTAAGATCTAATCTCATGGTATTGTTATGTGTACCACTTAATGCCATCACTGACCTGGGATGCTGATAATCTGGACTCAGATTCTCTCACCGGGGAAGATTCCCTGCTTGATTGCTCTCTGCTTTCTAACCCTACTACTGACCTTCTGGAAGAGTTTGCCCCCATAGCAATCTCTGCTCCAGCCCATAAAGGTAAATGCTTTCTTCTTCTCGGGCCCACATATATTGTTAGAGCAGATGAACTGAACAACTCCTGGGAGTTTTCCTTATCAAAAGTCTTTGCTAGTGAAATTTTTTAACTACCTCCTTATATGGAAAACTCGAGTTTGTACTCCTAGACACTAAGAATATTTAATAAGACAGACAACAGGTTGGTGAAGGTATTGCTTTCTGGCAAGACCCTCGAGTGCAAGTAGTCCATGTTACCTTTGAGAGCTTTGTACCTTTGCAGTCAGCTCAAAGAGGTGGTTGAGCTGGCTGTCCACGGACTGTAATTATTAATATGATGCTTGTTGGTCTTACCAACAATATGAAACATTGTTTCAGCAAATTGGATTCAGTTTTTGAATAGTGATGCCTACAATAAAGAAATAGGCATCATTCCTCAAAAGTCAGTCCCCCAAGATTGAACTTGCGAAAGTTTTGAATCTTAGTTCACTGTTAAGTCATGATTGATTACTAGGTTTCTCCTTCTAATCTACCTTTTCATTTCTTAGTCTTGGGTTAATACAGGTTTGATATTCTGCTGGGACAGAGGGAGCTTGAATTGAGTTCTATCCAGTGAATCATTTGTGGCACTGTTAGGCTGAATGTTTACTGAACTTGCTGTGACTGGGTAGTGAAAGTTGTTTTCTGGAAGGGGGAAATTCATAGAAAAGGAACAGCTTAAGTCCCTCCTGAAGGAAATTTAAGAATTCATTTGAGATGACTAAAAATAATCAGCCCATGGTTTGCAATGGTAATAGCTGAGGTTTTGTTTTTACCCCAATAGCATTAAAATGATTATGTTTTGTGTTTTATGTCATAAAGTATGTAGAGTGAAGTTACCTATTTAAACACTTACGTCTGGCAGGAGTTTGTCGGCAGGATTGTATAATTACGGAGGAGCATCACTTGTGAAGTAGATACTCAGCTAGCACTTGCTGGTTGGGTAGCTTTAATTAGAGTGGAGAAGAATATTCTAACAGACTTCTGCTTGAGGTCTCAGTACATGGGATCTTGTGCCCCAGCATTCCCTGAGGCATCTGAGTTGTTTGAAACTCTTCCCAGTCACAGAGCAGTGAATCCTTCCAAAAGTATTTCATTTACCTTGTATATAGTGGTTACTACTTAAAGAGCCACTCATTTTCTTCCCCCTTTCCCTACCCCTGGTTTTGAGTTTTTCAAATATTGTAAGTCAGGCCTCTGTTCTCTCAGTAAAGACAACAAGCGACTAATTCCCATGCCTCTGTAAATTAGTGACATTGAAGAGAAACCTCACAGTAATTACAATTAACGGTCTCACAAATGGTAGAGACAGTTCTTCCAAAAATTCTTCTCCCTAATCATTTTTGAAAGTCTTAACGTGGCCAACTCTAAAGCATTTTTTCTATATCCCTATATTTTCCAGTTTTGCTACTTTTATTTATTTCAAGTCAGAGAAATGAAGTGCTTTCACCTTTAAAAACAACAGGGATCGTACAGTACAGTTGGGAACTTTGTGCCTCTTTCCCGTTCTCTCATTTGCTAATCTCTACCTCTGTTGTTTCTGCTTGTGTACTCACATTCTGTATTAAGCTGCAGAAGATAGTAATCTCATCTCAGGTTTTGATGTCCCTGAGGGCTCGGACAAGGTGGCGGAAGATGAGTTTGACCCTATTCCTGTATTGATAACCAAAAACCCACAAGGTAAGAAAAAGGATGGGGAAAAGAAAAGAGCTTGACATCAGCTTTCATCAAAACAGCAATGTACCTAATTTGCAAGGGGGGAAGAAAGCATCAATATTTAATGAAGTATGTTGGGGGTAATGATAGTAGTAGGTTTGACCAGTATATATAGAGAGAGATACTGATACAGATATCTTGACAGTGGTATTTATTTAGAGAGAAGTATTTAATAGTTGACTAAAACCTAGTTTTTACAATCAGGCCAAAAATAAAGTGATCTTCAGTCAATGGGTACCTAAAGGTATATATCAAAAGTACTTAACATGTTTTATCATGATTAGAACAATCTGTAATAAATATTCTTTCTAAAAGGATTAACGGTGGTGCTTTGATATCATCCACATCTTTTGGACATTTATGGAGCATCCTTTTCCCTTTGTGATGGATTAAAATAATTTGAACATGCCATAAAACATGGAATTTGCCATAGGCGCATCTGTTTATTTAATAAAGCATGTTCTTATTGCAGACTCTTAATAACTAATTTCTTCCCAAAGCAAAAATTATTGATTTTTACTTTATCAGGAAGATGCCTTGATGTTATCAAGAAGTTAGTATACATCCAGCAATTCTCAGGCAAAATATATATTGATTTAAAAAATAGCATCCTCTTTGCAAGGTGTCCTGCCTATACTATGGTGTGTAGAGAGTGCCTGAACTTTTGGTGGGAGGTGGTGGATAGCTAATTTGTATGTTTAAAAATCAACATGTAAAAGTTTGCAAATGTAAAATGTTGCTTTTGTAGGTTTTTTTGGTTTTGTTTTTTTCTCCTTTGCTTGCTCTACACATCTAAACCTTAACCCTCTGTGTTTTGTACTGAATTCCTATCTCTCCACTTCCAGGTGGGCACTCTAGAAACAGCAGTGGGAGCTCTGAGTCCAGTCTTCCCAACCTAGCCAGGTCTTTACTGCTGGTGGATCAGCTCATAGACCTGTAGCCGTGACCCAGTAGCAGATGCAGTTCTGTAACCTTCATACCGTAATATACATTTTTATTACGGAGTTATGAGAAAAATGATTTTTTTTAAAAAATCTGCAAATAAGGGGCCCTCCAGCCCTTTTCTCCTACCCCTTGCCTTCTCCTATAGAAATGATAAGGAAAGAAAATCACTTTGGCCCTCCAGATATTCCTTGGCCAGTTCCTCCTTGTTAGTTTGCTGTGTTTTCTCATAACCCTTCTTCAATAGCATTATCTTAAATCAAGTGCTAGATGCCATGAGCTTCACCTCTGCTGGAATCAACTCCACCAAAAGCTTAACTGTAACTGAAACTAGTGAATTGACACCTTTGTCTCATTCTTGCTAGGAATGGCCTCCCAAATCAATCCTCCCAACCCCTGTGTTCTTTGGCCAGATGCTGATGAATGTGTTTCCCTGATTTTGCTTTTTATCCTGATGCATTGTCATGAGGACATGGCTCCTTCAGTTGGTCTTAACTCAAGACAGTAGCCTGGAGATGGGTGTGCAGTTTAAGAGAGGGTAAAACTGACTGACTGATAGTGTATGTTTGAGAAGAGAAACTGAGCCCAGCTGTAGCCAACCAACTTTGACCTTGTTTGATCATAGACGTAGCCAAGGGATTTTACACCCCATGCAACCTGCCCAGCATTCGTCCAGCTTTCTGGCTTCCATTGAACCGTGATTTCTCAGATCTGGAGACGTGACTGCAAGTACTTGAGATCCTTGGATAAAATGTGTACGTTAACAGAAATCCCAAGTATTGCCATTCCTTTTCATGTTAACTATCCCAAGCTGGGATCTCAGAATTAGACCAAAACAAGACAATGGTGGTAATATGATACCTTTTATTAGAAGACTTTTCATTGGGGGGAGGATGGGGAAGGGGAAGGAATTGTAGCAGAAACAGATGTATTTTTCTTGTGATTTTTATTTTGAATCAAATATTGTAAATTGTGTATAAATGAAGATGCTGAATAGTTCTGTTTCCACTTGGCGTTTCAAGTCCGATATCAGGTGTCTGTACAGGGTTTTGATCTCTTTCCCTTGTATAACTACACAGCGATCCTACAGTGTAACATATGGAATCATTTTGAGTAGACTTTGTGTGTTGCTATAAGCTTTCAGCAGGTCCTCTGTCTCTGTAGAATAAGCATGTTGTATATTTTCAGATAATCAGAAATAAGTATGCTGACAAGCTGGACACAATTTGACTGTGCCCAGCTTAACCTTTCTTTCTCTCTAATGTTTAAATTGAAGGCTACAGCCAAAGGAATATGTTCAGTTGGTTTTCCTTGGCTTCCTAGATTAAAACAAAAATAAAAACAAAACATAGTTGTTTATTAACTGTAGAATATTGTTCATAAAATAAATAAAGGCCCCTGCACTGACATGACAACATGCCTCATGGTCACCCTATGTATATGTACTTACTCATTAAAGTGTATTTTTTTTCCTCACGTGGAAAGCACTTTTATAAAGTCACCCTTTTGAAAAGAGGTGGGCACAGAGAACCCATTGTTCTCTTCCTCTAGTGCCATTGTCCATGATCAAAAGGGAAACTCTTAGTTAATCAGATTTGTACAAATAAAATTCCAAGTCCATTCGCTTGTTTCTCTGTATAGTATTTTTGTTTCTTCTTCCTCACGTTTGCACTTTAAGGTGAAAAAAAAGTTTTAACAACAACAGCCTGTAAAACACTGCACTCTGGAGGGCAACCTTTGACCTCAGTAACGTGAGAGAAGCCTTCAAAAGGCATCAGAGGAAAAGTCTGAATCTTTCAGTCTTCCTTCTGACTTTAAATCATTCCCGTGCTGGCTGAAACTAGATGAGCTAAGTAAAGGTCTTTATTAGGATAACAAATCACTTCTAAAATTGAGAGAGGCACAAGCTTCCTGCTAAGGATAAAAAAAGATATTCATGCAGGGCTCTCTCTGTTGGGTAGCGTGAAAGTAGAACTTGGTTTACTCCTTTATGGATAGGAAAATTGTTGCAGATCAGAATTGTCTTCTCTTTACTGGACAGAGAAAGAATGTATAAACTAATGAAGGAAATGTTTATTTTTAAATAAGAATAATGTTTTAGTTCTATGTTTTCATATTTGATTTTTTCGTACATATATGTTAGAAATATAATGAAATGTCTAGTTTCTCAATTTAATTGAAATCATGAAGAGTACAGTTTAGAAACTAGGTATCTCTAAATTGTTCCTTTCATGATTATCCATAATTACATTGAGATATATTATCTAGTTATTTGGTTCAATAAAGCTTAATGGAGCTAGTTAATGAAAATGAGCAGATTAGAAGCCAGAGACGAGCCTGAGGGAGATAATGACAAGAAATTATCTTGGGCTTATCCTTTAGGGCCTCAAAGGGGAGAACTATTTTTCTGTTAAGGAATACATGTGAGTGCTTTGATAATCGGGGACTTTCTTAGTTTATAGCATCATCCCTGAACTAAAAGAGTTTGTCTGAGATGATCATCATATGCTAGTCATTCACAGACCTGTGGAACCATAAACTGAACTGCAAGAGGGACCTTCCAGACTATCACTAGTCCATCCTCTCCATTTTACAGGTGTGGGACCTGAGCTAGATTGAACAGGGTATGGGGAGAAGAGGCCTGAGCAGGACAGGCCACCTAGGATCTCATCCTGCCCCTTGTCAGGCACTGGCCAAGCAACCTTCAGCAGGTGCTTCCCTTCTCAGAGCTGCTGTTCTTTATGTAAACAAGGAGTTTGGACTAGATGGTCTATAAGATTATAGAAGTATAGAATCCTAAGTATATGTTATTACATTTAGAAGGACTATGAAGGATTTATATAATCCTGATGTTCTTCAGTTATTGTCTGTAGTTCCTGCTATTACCGTAGCAGTATTTACATTTTAAAGAATTATAATGGGCTTTTACTAACCTGGGTTGCTCTTTCTTGATTTTCTGAATAGAAGCCTAAATCATCACAGACTTGGATATAGATTTTCCTTTTTTAATAATACACACACACGTGCACGCACACACCCCTACCTATTGTAATAAAACAATATCAGAAGATTTTAAGTCTTCTTAAATGTATAATCAGGGATCTGCTCTTTTAAAATGGGCAAATATTATAAGCATATGTTTTTTATTTGCTTTTATTCCAGCTGTGTAAGAATAGTAACTATACCAGAAAACATTACAAATTGGGGGGTTTTTTTTGCCTTTACAACATTCACATAACAAGCTCTCACCAAATTCAAGTCCTAATGTTTTTAAAAATACAGACCTCAGAGGAGATAAGGTTTAAATAGGCACTTCTAAATATGATTGTAATTATTATAATTAATGATTTCTTGAGCAGACATATCAGAATTTTGACATCTAATTGAAAGTTGTTCCCTTCAAAACCTGGTTTTACTTGAGAAGTTAATACTTATTCTGATGATGCTGCCATCGTTCAAGTTATTTTTGAAACTCTTCTCCTTAGAAATAATATCAAGGAAGATAATACAGTATAAGAAAATCAGCATATTTTCTAATTAGCACCATTTTTAGCATCTAAAAGTATATCCTTTCTTGATCTCCTTTTCCACCACTCTTGGTTCTGAGTAACATTTAGTTATTTCCAAAAGGCAAAATCACCCCTGTAAGATGAAGAGTGATTACTACTGAAGACAGTAAAAAAAAATAATCCACAGGCAATTCCCAGAGAGGACCTTACAATAGAAAGTGAAAGTGATCAAGTCTTAATTTCTTTAATATTCTGGATAAGGGAACCTCTGTGATTCCCTGGTTTTTAGTATGGTTTAGAAAATTGATAGATATGGATTTTAAAATACCTCTGAAAGAGATTGTCACTTTGTTCAGTGTCAGTTGATATTAGACTTGGCTTTTCCTGAATTAGAATTATAGAACTTGGATTGCTAATACTTACAGGAAAACAAACCCAAGAAAAGAAAAGAAGCTATTTTCTCAAGATGTCATATTAATTTTGTTTTGTTTTTAAAACTTACTTCCTACTCACCTGACAGATCATTGATCATTTTGATTCAAACCAACATAGCCTTTCCCAGGTCAGGAACAATTCTGCCTTGAGCGTTGCCATGGGAATGACCACCCAGAGATAAGGAGGGATCTGCATTCAGCTGAATAAATACATGCTTTAGATACTTCGGGCCAAAATAAAGTCTCCCATAATGAGGTTTTTCTATGATCTCCCAGAGTCTTTAACCTTCTCAGGCTTCCATAGCCACTAACTTGGAGTTTTGGAATAAAAATGACAGGATTGCCCAGTGTACTGAATTATGCAAATTAGAGGCTGCCTGGCAGAACAGAAAAACCATTACATAAATATTTAGAATGGAATCTTTACTGAAATACTCCAGATATTGCAAATTTATCTTCTATTCCTCTCTAGAGACTATAATTTTACCAATACAAAGTTAGCCATTTCCTTTTCCACACTACTAATGTTCCTAAAGTTGGTTGTGTTTGGGTTTCTTGAATCAGAATGAATCCCAGATGGCCACTGTTTCAAATAATCTGTAACAAGATACTATTTTGCTTCTCTTAGGTTTCCTTTCACTATGATGGGGGAGGGAGGCTCCTTGGGTAAGGCTAACTTATACAAGAAGTTACCAAATGGTGGTAGTTGCTAGAATGGAAGACACTTACTTGGTTCCCACTTTGATGTAGTGTCTTACATTTGACTCTTTTCCTGTGAGTTATCTGCTCTGCCCTGTTGCACACCCCTCTGTCATGTGGATATATATTTACCATAGGTCTTTAACCTGTCCTCTCTGAGAAGACAAAGCAAACAGATGTACATGAAGCTATCTTATGCAGTAAAAATGTGAAATTTGAACATTGCTACGTAAGCATTGTATAAAAAACAAGTCTGTAAAGAAATTTCTTATGTAAACCTACAGGGGAATAAAGACTTTTATCTGTTCAAATGGGATCATTCTGTTTAGAGGTGTAAATAAGTTAAAATAGCTGCTGTTTTCCTGACCTGAAAACCCACTTTTGCAGAAAATACTTAAACACACTGTTGAGTGACAATAAGTACCAGTGCACAAGAAAGTGTGGATGCATGTGAGAGACATACAGTGCACATTTTAATGAGTCCTGGCTACCCTCCGAGAATAAACCCCCTGTAGTCAAGTAGAATAAAACTCCTGCGAGCCTACATTTGATATGACCGGACACAGGGTTGTAAAATGGAGCACAGATTTGCAGCTTCCTTCCTCTTATTTAATCTTTAATATACCCAGGCCAGTTTAATTAAACATTTTATGTTGGCAAGAACAATTTTATGCTCAGTGCGAAATCTCTCATTTAATTGCCTCATTGGTCTGAGAGGCACAGCACAGCATCACTAGCCAGTGTTGGCGTCCATCACGTCCCTTATTTCCCAGTTGTGGATTTTAATGCAGCCACCTAACAGATGGCAGAACCGAGTACATCATTTTATCATCTAAGCCAAAAGGTCATGGTAATTAGTTTGGTATGTATCTCCTGATTCCCCGATTTGGTTACAAGACTTTAAATTTCATTTGGTGCTGCATTTCTGAAGTTGTTGTGAAGGGATATTTTGTGTTCTATTCACTAACTATATGAGAAGTCCTCTCAATACTCCAAGTCTTCATTTTCAGTTTTTGGGCAAGAATTATGTCTTCAATACTCCCTGTAATTGTCATTTTAGTTTATGGTATGGGGAAAAGCCAAAAATTCTAGTTGTGCACGATCTATTGCATTAAGGAATATCCAGCCTGAAATTTACGTCTTCAGATTTTGATTCTTTAGAGAGTGCTCTGGTGACCTTCATTCACTGTGTCAGTTAGGTAAAATTTCCAGGGTAAACCCATCCCAAATGATTCAGCACTTTTGGTTGCTTTGGAAGTTAATGAGGAGCTAGTGAGGATAATTGCCAAGTCATCAGGTCCTTTTTTGGGACTCCTTTCCTATTCCCTGCAGCATGTGAGTTCTTACTGAAATGTACATAATATGGAGCCTCAAAATAGACTAATATGGAATTGCCCTAGTGGAAGTATCAAAGTATACTTAACCAGGCACACAGGCCTACATCACAGCAAGAAAAAGAAGTGTTTTGACTTCTTGCTTAATTTGATGTGCTTAAACCAAAATAAAAAGAGGCATGGCCCAGTTTGAGGGAATTATAATAAAGCCCTACCATAGACTCCATGATAAGACCTTTGTGCATACCATGAGGCCAGGCTCTGGGCTTAAACTCCTGAGGCACAACAGACTGTGTTTACTAAGCTCTGTGGACGCAGGTTATCTGCTGTGACGTGCCATTGGGTACCAAAGGAACTGGGCCACGGCATGAGGTTAAATCGGAATAAATTCTACATTGCTGGTAGGCAGACTGCTTCAAATGTGTTTTCCTGTGGGTACAAGGCTATCTTCATATACAAGGACTGTTCACCCTGAAAACACATGTTTTCCCTGTAAGAACACATTCACATATTCCAAAAAAGACCTTTAACTACCAAGAAGATTTAATCTACCTTCTGTTTATGGTTATTTGGAATTTCTCTTTCTCTTGACTACCTTGTTTCTTATACTGCCACCACCAGGATTCCCTAAGGGAATGTGGATGTCTGGGCTTCCCCCATATTCTCTGGCATTTCTTTGCCCTTGAGAGTGCCAGGCCTGGAGAGATGCAAAGGGCGGTTACTCTCTGCCTTAGTCACACTGCACCTCCTCTAAAGAGAATGGAAAAGTTGAGAGACTTGGCCTTCTCAGAAGAATCCTTTAAATGTACTTTTCCAGTCCTACAAAGCCGATTGACGCTGCTGAAAGAAGAGAGGAAATAGGTTTGGTCCTTGTTTTGAACAGGAGACTCGTTTTTCCTTCAAACTAGATGTTATGTTGTTTTTATGACTGTTTTGTGAATAATTAAAAGTTGTTGGAATTTTAAGTATGATTTTCCCATTACTCACCATGAAGGGCATAGAATATGCTCTACCTTGGAAGGTCGTCCAAATGGGTTATTGACCACAAACTCACTTTTTAACAGAAATAGTTTTGATGGGTTAGACATGTTCTTCTGTCCTGTCCAACTCTGGGTGAGGGTGCGCACACACACACCCCTGGTACTTCATGGTTCTCAAAATGTAACCTAGCACTGCAGGCATCCAGAGTGCCCCTGGCTCAATAGATAGCTGGTTTTTGTCAGTCTCTGCAATAATTGTTTTGACCGAATTCAAGTTAAATTTCCAAAAAACACTGACTCCAATCAAATTAGTGTTCATTTCAATTACTGACCTCTATGATGCCAGAGTTAGTCATTGAATTGAGTTTTCCATTTTTTCCCTAAGAGATATTTTGCTGTCCTGCAGAACCAGCTTAATAACATCAATTTTCAGGATAGTTTTGGAAGGTGAGAAATTATGCTTTAGTTTTGGCAACTGGAAACTTTGTCCAACCCGATACTATGTGAGGAAGGTGGCTCAAGGAGTTTTAGGGACCTCTTGCACTTCTTTAAGACTTGGCAAATTTTATTTTGGAAAACTTCTTTGCCCCCCTTTCATTTGAATTTCCTCCCAGAGATAATCATCTTGGTATCACTGAGATAGATCTAATTCTACTTGCCTGAGAAATTAGGATTATGTCTTTCTACATATATGGCAAGGGAGAAGTTCAATTTATTTCCTATCAGCTGACTGATGCTTTTATATCACCAAGTAGCTGCACATATTGACGTTGTAATGCAACGAAAAATTTATTCTCTTCAAAATCATATTCTTCAAATACTATTCAGAAGGCCATTTGGCACCAGTACAGAATTTAACTTAGCGTTCTAATTTGGAATTCACTGAATGCATTCAAACTATTAGAAAAGGAAGTAAAAATGGGGGGAAAACCATTTTTGTTTGTTTCTGCAAATAATATTTAAGGTCAGAACTGTTTAAAAAGAAGCACTATTAAAAAGTTATAGAATTCAGAGAAACATAGTATTTTTGTACAGTATCTTATACAATGTTCAGACCTCTCTCTACATTCTCTTTACAATGTAATGTCTCTAAGTGACTGGTTTCCCAATAAACTGATTTTGATGCCTCTGCTGTTGTGTTCTGTGTGTTTAATTCAAGCAGAAACTTTAGCAGGGGATAATTTTTAGCAGACATTTCTACTAGCCAATGGTTTGCATAGTAGGGGAGAGGGTCAATGTGGGAAGGGGATGATTGATCTGTACAGAGGTTCTGAGTCATCTATGGCTCCAAATCATTGTACCTAATATTCTTATCCTGGTGGGTTGGGAAACTCCAGTGGTATATTTTTATTGAGCCCATGATGAAATGATACCCTTACCCCCAACCACCCTTTCTCTGGATTCTTCTTGCTTAGTTACATATGCCTTTTTCCTGCCCTCTTGCTAACATGTGCCCAATGACATACTTCTAACCTGCTAATATTTCTTGGAAGGTAAGCTCTCTTGCATTCTGATAATTGTCTATTTGATTTTAAAAGCCAGAGCACCCCGAGGCACCTCTACCTAGATAGAAATAGACTAGTGTATTGGAGTTAGCTAATTCTTCTGTAATTACCCATGCATTTTACTCCTTCTGCTTAAAGAACTTTATGATGGATTCATTTAAGCAGAGGAGACGTTACTAACTTAGAAGACTGAAAACAAAATTCCAGGGCAACTCCAGCTGAAGGTTATTTACTTAGTATGATTTTGATTCTGTATTCTCCCCTTAGCAAGAACCTTCAGTATTTGTATTTTGGGCACTCTTATGCTCTTTGATTAGTGCCTGTGATGTAAATCATCGATCAACTTGCATTTCTCGAGCAGCCACGTTCTGCTTCTTTTCAGAGAGTTTGACCCTCTGCATGTGGAGCACACGACCACATGCCCGATACTGAATTGAGTCATCCCAGACAGTGTTTCTACATAATCCAAAACTGTCATGGTATATGTGGAGATGAGTGACTGGGTTTGTTTTCATTCCATTATGAGCCAGTGCCAGGTAGAGCAGGTGTCCGTGCCTGGCTCCGCGAGTAGGAGCATCGCGTAGTTGCGCTGAATGTCTGTGTGCCTAACATCTTCATCTCCTTTCCTGTACCTTGTGCCTATCATGTTCCAAAATGTGAGACAGTGATTGGTTGTGTTCCAGTTTGTGTGCAGTTTCCTTGCCTGACTTTTATTTTTTCTGTTTTTCCTTTTCCATTTTCAACATCTATTATTTGGTCCCTATGATGTTTCTGCCGCGGGTTGACCATTAAATGTTCCAAAAAGAGTTGAACCGACCTACACATTAATTCTGCATTTTATGCTTTTCTAGGTCTCCAGAGAGAGTCCAATCCCTGTCCTGTAATAACTGTAGAGCACTTTAAAGAATCGACGGGTGTTAAAGGCCTTCCCCTGTATCCAGACCCCTCCAGAGTGCCTGGTGCAAAGACTCAGAACAACTTAGAATCTGACTACTTGGCCAGAGATGGCCCTTCAAGCAACAGCTCGTTCCACAGCAGCGAAGAGGAAGGGACTGACCTTGAGGGGGACATGCTGGATTGCAGTGGGTCTCGACCTCTCCTTATGGAGTCCGAAGAAGAAGATGAGAGCTGCAGGCCACCCCAGGGGAAGCTGGGAGGAGCCATTCCATTCACTCCGCCAGAAGTCTCTACCGAGCAAGCAAAGACAGTGCAAGGTGGAAGAAACAACCAGTTCCAAGCCCTCATACAACCAGCCAATGATGGTCTCGGTGAGCCAGATGTTTTTGCCACAGCCCCCTTCAGGAGCTCAAGGCTTCCAACTGATGACATGGACATTTTCTCCAAAGCCCCATTTGTCTCCAAGGGCAGTGTGGCTTCTTCCCAGCTGGAGGAGGCAGATGTGTTTTTGAGAGCTCCTTTTACTAAGAAGAAAAGCATGGAGGAGTTAACAGTTGTCCAGAGCACCTCCCAGGAGTTGCCTGCACAGGCTAGTCTCCTGAGTCAGACAGGTGACGTCCCTTTGCTCTCAGGCCTTGAGAGAGCTGTGTACACCTCTGTCCGAGCTCAGTATTCTATGGCTGGTTTTGTGCAACAGTCTAACCTCCCTTCCCATTCTGTGCAAGCAGCAGACCATCTTGACAGCATCTCTCCCAGGGGATCCTCCCTGGAACCTGGGGGCCATCCTAATGACAGAAACAAAGGACCTCAGCCCCAGAAAGAAGGTGTCTCAGGCCCAGTGGCTGGCAAACCATTCCGCCCCCAGTCCTTATCTAAATATTCCCGTCACTATAGCCCAGAAGATGAGCCAAGTCCAGAAGCCCAGCCCATTGCTGCTTACAAAATTGTTTCACAAACCAACAAGCAGTCAATAGCTGGCTCTGTTTCCATCACACCCCTTTCCTCCAGGACTACGGAGCTGCCAGCTGCTGATCCTTTTGCTTTAGCGCCCTTCCCTTCAAAATCAGGCAAGCAGAAACCTTAGGAGCAATACCTGAGCCTTAGGCCTCTGTCTCGCCCCATCCTCAGTGCCCACCAACCACATCACTCCCAGCTGAGCCTTTCCAAGAAGAAATATTATCAATTATCTTTTAATTCCCTGCATCAGAGCAGAACTTCTTCGTCCGCAAACTCAGTTGCAGTGATACTTAGTTGAAGCCCCTTTAAGTTATGTTCATTTCTTTTGTTTATGTTGATTTATGGATTTTCAGACATTTCCATCTCCTTCATGGGAGTCTTCCACCTCCACCCAGAACTCTGCTTTTTTTGGCCCAGAAACTATTTTAATCCAGAAATACTTCACCCCAACCCCAAAGGGGCCATGTTACTGCTAGTTTTAATTCCTGTAGCTCCTGTTCTAAGTCATACCCTTTGAAGAATCAAGATTAGACCCTCCAGGGCTTGATTTAATACTCTTGGAAAGGGGAGATTTCTGGGAAGAAGAGCAAGATAAAAAATCCTGCACATGAAGAGGAATTATAATCTTGAAGCTACTAATCATTCCTGTAGAGCCTGCAGCTCTAGAAGGAGTCTCTGGATCTGTTTGAGTCTGTGTGCAAGCCAGGCTGGCCCTTGTGCATGCAAGCGTGTGTCTATGGATGTGTGATGTGCTCAGATCCTTTCCTATGTAGCGATAGTTGCAGATGGAATGATTGTGCTCATGCCTAATCTTGTTGGCAGGGCCTTACCCACATCCACGCTTTTTAAATTAGTGTGAGTGCACAGGTATGGGTATGTGTGTGCGTGTGCGAGTGTGTGTGTGCACACTCACAGGAAGCATTTCTCCTTTAGTTAGATCCTGTCCCACCAAGCCTACCCCTGCATTCACATCACTCATTTACTAGCATTTTTCTGCTCACCTGACTTGAATCCTGTTTTTATTTATTTAATTTTCTTCTCATGGCAAAACTGAATTCATTGGAAGGTGTAGGGAGATCCTGCTGGAACTGAGGTTTCAGAGTGGATTTTTTTTCTCTAGAATTTGCTCTTTGCTATTAATAAATTCCATTTGCCCAATTGTAAAAAATTAATTATCCTTATACATTTTCCCTCGCAACAGTGAAAAAGAGCACCTTGTTACAGTTCCAGCCACTGGGTATGTGCACTCAGTGCCATTATTATGGAATTCATGAATCACAAGACTAGGTTTGCTTGTTTTTTTGTTTTTTGTTTTCCCCCTAGATCCTTGCCATCTTTCTCTATTGCCTCTTAAGGAAATATAAATCTGAGACATAGAACTTAAGTTTGGGAGAATGGAAAAGAGCTGAATTGGCTAGGCATGAAAGCTTTTAAATTATCTGTCCTGTTCACATGTTGAAGTAGGCCAGATGGGTGACTGACTTGTGTTTTTGAAAATGTCTTTTATTTCTGGAAAGACATATTCCTAGCTTTTTCCATACCCTTCATTATTAGTGCCTTAAAATAAAACCTACATTAGAATGAGAAGACCTCTGCTGAGGAAGTTCAACTTAATGCAAAGAGCTGCTGCCGCAAGTTTCAACTTGAAAACATCCTGCCACTGCTAGTACGTGTTAGTGATTTCCCCATCAGCTGGAGAGGTTCACAGGGTTGTTACCAAACCAGGTTAACAATTTAAGAATTATTGGAAATTCATCCAAGAATCAAGCCTAAATGCCAAATTCTCTTGACATTGATTAGGTGTGATCTTTTTTTTTTTTTTTTTTTTGAGACAGAGTCTCAACTGTTGCCGGGGCTAGAGTGCCGTGGCGTCAGCCTAGCTCACAGCAACTTTGGCTCAAGCGATCCTCCTGCCTCAGCCTCCCAAGTAGCTAGAACTACAAGCATGCACCACCATGCCCAGCTAATTTTTTCTATATATTTTTAGTTAGCCAATTAATTTCTTTCTATTTTTTAGTAGAGACAGGGTCTCGCTCTTGCTCAGGCTGGTCTCGAACTCGTAACCTTGAGCGATCCACCCGCCTCGGCCTCCCAGAGAGCTAGGATTACAGGTGTAGGTGTGATATTCTTTAAAGTTTAGGGATCTTGGCAGTAAAATAAGAACAGCTACTTTTCAACACTTTTTTCTTTTTTGGTTAGTCTCCACCTATTTCAAATGTCCAGGATTAAAGATAATTGGCTCTGTGTTGGGGTTACTAGCATTGATTTTCCATCTGAGGTCTCAACTGTACTAGAAACCTGTGTCTTTGACTTTGGTGGATGATGAGTGTTTGTTCTAAGAATTTGCCTTCTCCTAATTATCATTTCTGATTTTTCTGTGTAACTGTGGATATAAAATTGTCTTTCTAATTGAATGAATAATTCTGGCTAATGCACATGGAACTTTGTGCCACAGACTCTTCCCTTATTATCAAGGGAAACCCTCAAAAGCATGAGCTAAGAGGCTAGGAATATTCAAAGTGTTCTCACCCCAAATTAGAAATTCTTAAAAGTGGGAGGTTGTTCTAATTCACTCATCCAAACATTCAGTATTATTTCTATATCAGCCCTGCAAAATGTTTTTCCTATTTGATTATTTGATTATCCTAATCAAGTGACTATTTTAATTATCAAAGTACAAATCAGAATGAAATCATGGTGGTTTTAATGTTTCAAATGGGTTTTTAAAATAAGAAAAAAATCATGGTAATTTTATTATGCCATTGAATACTTTGTCAAGCATGGGCTTGTAACCTTTTTTTAATTCTCACTGGAGACATGAGGAGACTCCACATACCTTTTTTGAATAGGGTAATGAATGTAAACACATGCAAATGAGTTTTGTTTTTTTTCTTACTCAGTGATGAAAATATTTTCACTTATGGATTACATTAATTATTAGTTAATAACTGGTGATTTCTGCAGACTTGTAGTATAATAAGGTTTTATTCCCTATCTACTGTTTGTCTTTAGATTGATGGGGTAAATACATCATTTAAAGATAAGATGTTCTTGCCAGAGGTCATTCTGGATCTGAAAATTGGGAAGATTTCCTTTTAAGGAGATTCAGGAGTACCTGGGGTGCTATGAATTGGTAGCAATGCATGTTTCCAGCAACTGTACTGCAGTAGGTTAACATGGAAGAGAAAAAGGAAATACAGTTATGTGTTGCTTAATGATGGGTATATGTTTTGAGTAATGCTTTGTCAGGCGATTTTGTCAGCGTGCAAACATCATAGTACTTAAACAATCCTAGGTGGTATATCCTACTACACACCTAGGCTATATGGTATAACTTTTTGCTCCTAGGCTACAAACCTATACAGCATGTTACTGTACTGAATACGGTAGGCAATTGGAACACAATGGTAAGTATTTGTAAATCTAAACATAGAAAAGGTACAGTTCAAATCCGATGTTATAATCTTATGGGACCACTGTGCTGTATGGAGTCCATCACTGACTGAAACATCTTTATGCAGCACATGACTGTGTTTAGTCAACAAAATACTGCACTTTCTTGTTTTAGTTTGTGTTATGTGTTATTTGCTTTACACATTTGATAGATAATACAGGAGCTTGTGACCTTTCATTTCAGTGGAAAGCAGTGAGCCAGATTAAATTTAGACAAAGCTTTGAGCCACAACATACACTGATGAACTCTTTAAAACCCCACAGTAATTGACTTACAGTCACTGCTGAGTTATGTGTGGTGAAAAATATTTAATGTATCAGTTTCTTGGCTTCGCATATAGCCCTTTAGTTCCAAATCCTTGGTTAGATTAGAAAATGGAATGAACAAAATTTGATGTTGAAGCAGATGCTGGGAAGGACCTAAGGAAGTCTAGGTCATAACTCTATTTCATTTTGGACCCACATTTATAGAAGAGTTGAAAATCTCAAGCATAGGCTGGTATGTATGTGTTTACAGGTCTATGTTGTGTCTGAGTTTCATCTGGCAACCAAGATCTCTGTGTATACTTTCAAAAAAGATACTGATATCTTATCGGCCCATTATTTAGTAGGTTTTAGAATATGTATACATCAGTGTTTCCAACTACTTGGCAGACATTTCACTAATGCATAAAGAAAGCAGATTTAAGTATAATTACCAGAATGACCTGACAGTAGAAATTCTGTATTTACTTCCATAACGAAAAATAAAACATAGATCAGATAATGTAATATGTATGCAGTATATCACATAGGAAATTAGAGAAGGGTGAGATCCAGTTCACTCTCTAGCAGGAAAGATACAACTTAAAATGGAATCACTTGGTTCCCTTTAATAAAGAAAGATGTTATTCTCTGCTATGTCTTTGGAATTAAAATTGTAGAACACACACCAGTCAACTCCGAAATGGCTGCTGGTCACACGGATGCAGTTTTATCTGAGAAACTTGGAACCCAAATTATCTTGATGCAAGGTACACAGGAGAGCTGCAGAAGGGACTGTAGCCTCTAAGGGAGCAGGAGCACCTTGTTAATGTTCACACCACCCCTGAGCTCTAATCCTCCAATCCTGCTTAAAAGAGTAAACTTTGAAGGTTTTAAATGGAATCATCTAATTTAAATTCTTAGTTTTTCCATTGTCTTTGTCAACTAATACTTGTAGATGTCATGTTTTGTTTTGTTTTGTTTTGTTTCAACTGCCAGAACACTTGCAAACTTGATACTGAAAACTTCACTAAAGGAAAAGAAGAGTTTCAAAATGCTTGAAAATGAAAAGTAGTATCTAGTTGATAATTATTTCTATTCTATCGCTGGAAGTCTTCCTGGCTCACCTCCCTTGTTCCTGTTCCCACTTCATTTCCTCACTTGACATTCCTCTGTTTTGGCCATACTGATAAGTGGATGATGAAAGTACAGTTGAATGGTCATGTTAACTTTTATTTGTCTCCCTTGTTGCTGTCAACAGTTTCTTCTTTAGTTTCAGCCCAGCCTATGACAATCTCACCAAATAAGAATGAAATGTCTCACCTTCCCCATTTCTTATGGACTAGAAGAAAGAGTGAAGGAAGGTTGGCAGGACCCCAGCCTTTATGGGTGGAGACAAAACCCAGAGGCAACTCTCGCCTTGATCTTATACAGCCCCACAGTGCCCTAGAATGCAGGGGCAAGTTTATGTGTGAAGGGACTCTAGAATAGCTGGCAAAATGGCTACATGTTAACCACGCATGGCTTAGTACAGTATTCCTACAACCTATAATTCTGTAAATTTAGTCTGAGCTATTTCCCTCTGTCTCCAAGTAAGTGTGACCCAGTTTTAAGTTTATAACATAATAACAATGTTCTTGAAGTCAATTCAATGTTACCTGCGTTGCATTGTTATAGAAATGTACGTACATGTTAAAAGAATCGGTTTGATTCCTTTTGGCAAAGAATTGCAGAAATAGTTTTTACCTATGTCAGTTAAAGTAGGATAGGTTAGACATCGAGGCTGAGGGGAGACAGTGTAGCCTTTTCACTCTGAAATGGCAAATCAGTTGTATTCTCTGAGTCTACCAGAGATTCCTATTTGAGGAGTGTGAATGGAGTGTGTGTGTTTGTCTGTGTGCGCACTCACGCATCCTCATGCTTGCTTCTGTGGTGTTATTTCAAGCCCTCCTAATAAAGGCATCCAAAGAATACTGAGAAGTGACCATAGGTATCTGGCATGAGTAAATTTGGTTCCCTTTGCCAGAAACTCTCAAAGTTAGGGCTGGAATTGTTCTCGATAAAGGTGGGGAAAATCGGTCATTGCTTCAGCCCAGTTCCCCAAGGGTGAAACTCAGTGTGGCTCGTCCTAAGGGCTCATGTGTGGCATTGGGAGAGCAGTAGTGACCAGAACACCACAAGGCCTGCCAGATGTTATTTTGACTGAGGGAACATTTGACATCATTTATTAGGGAATAGAAACCAAATAAAGGCCAAGGACCATGACCATTCCATGGAGAAGAGGTGAACTCCCTCTGCTGGCTACTTGGAGTTGACTGAATGAGGAGGTCTGCCCAGCCATCAAGAGTATCGAGGTCATCAGGCCTCAGAAAACAGTAATGTGCACACAATCTTAAGGGCTGTGAACAAGATAAAGGAGAGGAAAAAACATAAAGTCAATCTTAATGGTTTTTGCAATACCTCTTATTTACAGACCATTGGATTTATGTTACTGCACTCTTGGTGTGATTTATCTTATGTATCTTGATAGTTTTTATGAATTGTTTGAGTTGTAAACTCCTATACCCTTTATTAAAATGGACCTAATTAAGTGATTTATGCTTTGTATTATTTCTTAACTCAGATCTTCCTAGGATTGAAGGGATCCATAGGCATCTTTCACTTAGTACAAAGCCTAGTAGTATGCTTTTAATATGCCTGGAGAGAAACCAGCATTAACATAAAGAGAGAAGTCTTAGGAAAAATGAACCTAAGAATTTTAAAAATTGATACTGTGAGGGAGACCCTGCCTGCCTATTTCCTCTCCAAATCTGAGAAAATAACAGTGATATCTGACTGAACTTTAATGAGCTTGACTTTGTCATGATTCAGGGAAAACTGAATATAATAATAATATGCCAAGTTCACAGAGGTGTTACTTGAAGAACATTCAGGGATCCAAAGAATTCTGGTATAATATGCATGAGTAAAGCCAAAGTTGCCTACTTTTTCTGAGAATTTATTTAAGATCTAAATATATACCCCACCTAGTTCTACAATGTGAAGTCCTTATGCTTTTCCTATTTCAAATATGCACTAATCAAAAGTGCAGTCAGTCTTCCCTGTGACTCCGCAGCTGCTCTGGGGAACCCTTGCGGAGTCCCCTTGAGCCTTCTAAGGTGTGGGACAGGGCTCACCTGTGGTGACTGAGCCCTGCCTTTTATGTAGGGAGCACAGGAGTTAGAAGCACCAGCTCCCACAGGTGGACTCTGTTTGCATTCACCTCTTTATGACTCACTTTTGCCCGAGGCTGCTTGGTAAGAGACCAGCCAGGAAGGAAGTGTCCTTATATCGCCTCCTAACCTAGAGCCAAGTGAGAGGAACCAGGGTGAGGCCCAGGAAAAAGCCATCAGCAGATGGTTTCAGCCTGCTTCTCTAGATTTGGAGATAAAGCTTTTCCCCTCCCTTTTATGTATTTTTCCCTGAGTTCATCTTTTCTTATATTGGAGTAGTAAAATCCAGAAGGCTTAGCTTAGCATGTCAGCTTATGTGGAAGGAGTCCCTTAACCTACTCTTATATAAGTTTAGCCCAGAGGCCCAAAATGAGTCTTAAGTATTCCCTTCAGAATGCAGCCAGGGTCTCTAATTCTGGGGTTTGGGGGCCAAGATCATAGCTAGATAATGGGATTCCTGAAGTGAGATACGGTAAAGCTAGTAGGTCTAACAGATCTCCCAAGTCTCATCCTTTTGAGCAGGACCTTTTGATCCCAAGGACATACTTTTTCACTCTTTAAAGAAATCTTGGCCGGGCGCAATGGCTCACACCTGTACTCTCAGCACTTAGGGAGGCCAAGGCAAGAGGATTGCTTGGGGCTAGGAGTTAGAGACCAGCCTGGACAACATACCGAGACCCCCATCTCTAAAAATAAATAATAAAATTAGCCCAGTGTGGTGGCACGTGCCTGTTGTTTCAGCTACGTGGGAGGCTGAGGCAGGAGGATCCCTTGGGCCCAAGAGTTCAAGGTACCGTGAGCTATGATTGGGCCACTGCACTCTAGCTTGGAGCTACAAGAATGTGACACTGTCTCTTAAAAAAAATAAAAAGAAACAAAACAGGTTATCTGAGCAGAATTGATCACAATTTTCTCATAAAGTAACCAAAAATTAAATATAAACTCTCAGCATTTATTCAGTTTATAATGAATGTTGACAGTAGGAATCAAGTAAAATTCAAAAGAGCTAAACCAAACGTGGTTAAAGATTAATGGAGGAGTGAAATCTTGGCAAAATTTAAATTAAAATTTTGGCTTGGGAAATTGAATTTAGTAAGCATAGTGACCACAAAAGAACTCAGTGGCAGAAGATATCATTGGTAAAATTTTAAATAAATCAAAAATTGACTAATAAACCTCCATTGCGAAATGTATATATAAAAGACTGGATCCTAGCCAGGCATGGTGGCTTCCAGCACTTTTGGAGGCTGAGGTGGGAGGATCGCTTGAGGCCAGGAGTTTGAGACCAGCCTGAGCAAGAGCAAGACCTCGTCTCTACAAAAAAATAGAAAAAGTCAATATGGATAAAAGACTTTAAGGCTTGGAACCTTAAGAATTCTGGAGGAAAATATAGGAAAAAGTCTTCTAGATATTGGCCTAGGCAAAGAATTTATGACTAAGACCCCAATAGCAATTATGACAACAACAAAAATTAATAAATGGGATTTGATTAAACTAAAAAGCTCCACACAGCTAAGGAAACAATCAACAGAGCAAACAGACCACCTACAGAATGGGAGAAAATATTCATAAGCTGCACATCCAATAAAGAGCTAATATTCAAGATTTACAAAGAACTCAAGCAAATCAGCAAGAAAAAAACAACCCTATTAAAAAGTGGGCAAAAGACATGAACAGAAGCTTCTCAAAAGAAGAAAGACAAATGGCCAATAAACATGAAAAAATGTTTAACATCATTAATCGTCAGGGAAATGCAAATTAAAACAATGACATTTTTAGGATATAAAAGTAGAATCACACTATAGTATTAGTTAATGTTTAAAAAAAGTCACTGTGGTAGGTTTAATAATGCCTTCCCCTCTCCCATGTCTTAATCCGCAGAACCTGTGAATGTCACCTTATAGGGTAAAAGGGACGTAGCAGATATGATAAATCAAGGATTTTGACATTGGTAGATTATTCTGATTTATCCATGTGGGCTCAACAAGGGTCCTTTGAGAGAGACAGAGGAGAAATTAGAAGGTGGCAGTGTGACGACTGAAGCAAAGATGAGTGCACTTTGAAGTCAGAGGAAGCTAAGGAATATGGGTAGACACTGGAAGCTGAAAAAGACAAGGAAATATAGAAATAATAGATTCTCTCCTCAGAACCTCTAGAAGGAACTGGCTGTGTTGACAACATCTTGACTTTAGCCCAGCGAAAATTATTTCAAACTCTCTCACCATTTGGTAAGAGAAAAAAATCTGTTGTTTTTAAGCCACTACATTTATGGTAATCTGTGACAGCAGGAATTGGAAACTGATACCATGTTTGCTGGATTTCTGTTTGAGTCACCAGTTATCTCGGCGCCACTGTGTGGTAATAATTCCTTCAGCCCAACCAGCTTTGAAACTGTGCTTTATCTGACAATTTTTAATATTTGCATTTATTTCATATTTTGCACATGGAATTCCAACTTTATTAACCTGTAATACAACATTTTCAAATTCATATAAAATGCAACCATACTAGAATGAAAAGCTGGGGAGTTTGCCTGTGGATGAAGGATTAATGGGGCACATGTGAACATATGTGATGCCCATGCTACTAGGCTCAGCAGCTAAGGAGAAACAATCTGTAGAGAGGGAGCAGAGGAAGATGAAGGAGTAAGATAATGAAAAGTAAAGGGGCAACAAGCAGCCCGAGCACTCAGTTCCTGGTTTGTAAATACCATTCTGTAATAACAGGAGCCAGGGCTCCAGGGGGAAATGGCTGAGTCTAGGGCTAGAGCAGAAATATACAAGATGAACCAGGAGCATTTTGTAGTGTGGTGCCAGAGAGAAAAGAAGCATTTTAAAAGAAAAAAGTCACAGAGACACAAGAGTCAACCTGAAAGAACTCCCAGTGGTCAAAGCTAGAACAAATGAAGCAATAAAATAAACACCATATTGTTAGATTATAACACAAAGTACAAATAAATATCCATGAGCCTATACTGATATAAAAATGATTGAATAAATAAAAGGAGAGGAAAAAACAAATCTCTCACACAGAACTTCAATTAATTTATATAGATTCCACCCTCCGCCCATCCTAGGAAGTGGAGCTTATTTCCACACACCTGAATGTGGCCTGTGCTTCCAAAAAGTAATGGTTGGAAAGGGTTTGGGGGAGCAGTTGTGGTGGGACATACCTTAATCCCAGCTACTTGGGAGGCTGAGGTGGGAGGATCGCTTGAGCCCAGGAGTTTGAGACCAGCCTGGGCAACATAGAACCCAGCTCAAAAAAATTAATTAAAAAAAAATGCAGAAAGGGGATAGGGGAATGACTTTATAGTGGAAAACCTGACAGACACCACTTTAGCCAGAGGAACAAGGTAACATCAACAGTGACAAGTCACATTGATGTGTATACCTCTGATACAATATAATAAGAAGGGCACTTCACTTCTGTGGTCTTCCTCCTTAAAACTCGTAACTCCATTCAAACCAACAGAATAACATCAGACAAATCCCCATGGAGGGACATTCTCCAAAATACCTGACCAGCACTCCTCAAAACTGTGTCATCGAAAACAAGGCAAGTCTGAGAAACTGTCACCGACCAGAAGAGACTATGAGACATGACGAATAAATGTAATGTATCCCAGATGGGTTCCTGGAGCAGAAAAAGAACATGAGGGGAAAAGTAGCGAAATCCAAATAAACTGTGGAGTTTAGTTAACATTGGTTTCTTAGCTGTGTCAAATGTACCACGGTAAAGTAAGACGATATCAACAGTGGAAACTGGGTAGGGGATATATAGAAACAAAATAATCTAAAAATATTCTAAAATAGAAAGTTTATTTAGAAAAATAAATAAATGGGGCAAAGTCCCTGGGGGATGGCAGGGGTGGAGGTGGGGCAGGTGGCAAGCACAGGTGGAGATTCTGGCTTTGGGCAAGGAAGATGCCTCTTCTGCTGCGGGAGGAAGGCAGAAAGAGTAATGCTGTGCTGGGAAGAACAGACTTGTCCTCCACCTGCTTATGTTTAACTGGGGCCAGGAGACAGATTTTTAAATTCAGGTACATACAGAGCAATTCATAGAAAAGTGCAACTCAAGGAGGTGGTTGGAATTTGATTTACAAACCATCTTAATTAGGGGAGGGCAAAGGGCAACGATGGGAAAACAAATGACTTTCAGGAAAGATAAATGGGCCTTTAGGAGAACAGATGGGAGAGATGCTAGTTTTGTGAGCATATCTGTTTAGGTAACTTCTTATCCTGTGGCTGACTTCTCCTCTCCGGTGATAGGGGTCAATCTTTCCTGGTTATGAAATCCCTCTGTTTTAGGCAGATAAGGGGGAATGGGAAGGAATTGTTTATAGTGGTATGTTCTGGATCCCTTCAGCAGAAAGAGATAAGTGTATATGTTTGGACAGGGTGGGGACAATTTAGAAAGTCCGGCCGGGCATGGTGGCTCAGGCCTGTAATCCTAGCCCACTGGGAGGCCGAGGCGGGCGGATCATTTGAGCTCAGGAGTTCCAGGCCAGCCTGAGCAAGAGCAAGACCCCTTCTCTACTAAAAAAAAAAAAATAGAAAGAAATTAGCTGGACAACTAAAAATATATAGAAAATATTAGCTGGCCATGGTGGCGCATGCCTGTAGTTCCAGCTACTGGGAAGGCTGAGGCAGTAGGATCGCTTGAGCCCAGGAGTTTGAGGTTGCTGTGAGCTAGGCTGACGCCACAGCACTCTAGCCTGGGCAACAGAGTGAGACTCTGTCAAAAAAAGAAAGAAGAAAAAGAAAGGAAAGAAAAGAAGGAAGGAAGGAAGGAAAGAAAGAAGAAAGAGAGAGAGAAAGAAAGAAAAGAAAGAAAGAAAGAAAAGAAAGAAAGGAAAGAAGAAAGAGAGAGAGAGCGAAAGAAAGAAAGGAAAGAAAGAAAGAAAGAACGAAAAAGTCCATGCCTACCACTGTTACCACCAAGTCCTCAGTCTTTTTCCCTGTAAAATAAAATCTGCTAAAAATGAAGAAGGGATGAGTTTGGAGCAGCTAATAAAGGAGATGGTTACAATATATGCAACCAGTATTTTGAATAGAGTCAGCAAGATATAATCCAAAAGGGGCTTAAATATGGTCTTTTTTTATCTTCTTGCCTCACTCCTTATTGAAATTTCTAGCAGATCCCATAGCTTTCTGGTCACTTTCAGCTATTAGAATTATTTTGTTTTCTATCTTACTTTCTTTTCAAGTATTAAAAAGTGTAGCCAAGTCTTTAAAACTTCAGTCTTCCTCAGAGCTACTCTCCTTTCCCCTGCCTGGGCACAGGGGCCAGCCTCCTTCTCCTGCACCTGGCTCCTGCAGGTTGGGACTGGGGGATGGTGGGGATGGGATCAGGGTGCATCTATCCTTTTCCTCAGCTGGGGTTGCATGTGGCTTTTTGCACCGTTCCTGTCAGGGTGATGCATCCTTTAGCTGACGGATCCACAAACTATGGCCTGTGGGACACATCCGGGACACAGATAAGAATGGATTTTACATTTTCAATGACTGAAAAAAAAAATCCAAAGAATAATATTTGGTGAAATATATGAAATTCAAATTTTAGTGTTCATAAATAAAGTTTATTGGAACACAGCCACACTCATTCATTCATGTGCTTAGGGCTGCTTTTGCTATATGTGGCAGGGTTGAGTAGTTACAACAGAGACCATGTTGCAACTACTGAAATATTTACTAATCTCTAGCCCTTTACAGAAAAGTTTATTGACCTCTGTTGTAACTAACTCTTACAACCTGCTTCTCTCACCTCCTGCCTGTGGTAGAACATTCCACTCAGCAAGCTGGGGCCCTTTACTCTGCTGGGGCCCCTCCTAATCAGAATCCCATTAGCAGAATCACGCAGGACGGCTCAGCCTGGCTCGATTCTACGGCACCGACTTGGCCCATGGGAAAGTCTTGCATCCATGTCCCTTCAGCTGTCAGGAGTGCAAGCTGGTCTCTTGTTCCTTCTCTCTTTGCTGTGACATCTGTGGGCTGCTTTGGCCAGCCTCCCACCTTTAGACTTCACCCCCAAACTCCTGAGGACATTCCAAGGACTTTTCTCACATTTACCCCAAGCACTCGAGAGACTGACCCAAAAGTTTGTGCAAGTCAGGAAGCCTGCAGCCAGAGAGTGAGACTTCACATTCCTCTTCTCATAGCCACCCTGGGGCCTTAAGGAATGATTCTCACTTGGCCTGTCTTCTATAACCTGGACAGTTTGGTCCGTGGTGTCACCGTTTTTTAAATATCTTTTAGGAAGCCAACCAAAATGTTAGAGCCCTTTTAATCCAATGTCCTTAATTTTGAGGCTTTAGCTAAAACTCCAAGACATCAGGGAAGTCCCAGTACATACCCTGATACACATAGTATGCTGGGTAACTCTATGGGGCATGATTCACATTGCAGCCTGTGTTAGCAGGGGTGGGGTTGGGGCAGGTGGAGAGCACAGATGGAGATTCTGGCTTTGGGCAAGGAAGATGCCTCTTCTGCTGTGGGAGGAAGGTGGAAAGGCCCCTAAAGTTAAGCAGGACACAACCCGCATAGCCTTAAGCAGCCCTCTAGCTACATACACACAGCAAACCCAAATGACCAGGTGTTCCCAGGTATTGTCTTAGATCTCAAATCTAAGGACTCCCAGATTTGGAGGTAAAAGGGGAGAGGTACAGTTTTAATGAAGGAAGCCAAGGTTTTGGTGGTTGTTGGTGTAAGTCATTAAGTATGAAACAGGAGCAGAGCTACAAAGCTTGCAGAGCAATTTGGGAAAATACTAAAGTAGGAATTTTGCTTTTAAAATGTTTATTCCAGATATTTAAGAAGGAGGAATGGATTTCTTTTTCTCTCAACCAATAAACCAAAGGCAGTGTGGAGAGGGCTGTACGTAATTAGAGTGATAATTGGAATGCATTATCTTTGTTGTCATCTGTTTAATTTGTTTCTTGAGAACTTCACCAACCTCTCAGTAAAAATAGGGTCACAATACCATATTTCTCTGTCTCTGCTCCCACCTTCTCTGCAGAAACTCCAATGGCTGATATCTCTCCCTGGCCATTCCTGGGTTCACACGTACTTGGAACAGATTCTGTTCTGCTGCTGTTTACTTATTTACTTCTTTAACTTCTCTGCTGCCTGAGGCCAAATCAGGCCCAGAAGGCTGTTGGAAGAAAAACTTTTAAGCAGATTAAATTTAATAGAGCTTAACTGAGCAAAGAAGCATTGAGAATTGGGTAGCCCTAGAACCAGAATAGGTTCAGAATGACTTCAGGGCTGTCACATGGTTGGATAGGACTTATGGATAGAACAAGGAACGTGACTCACAGAAAATGGAAGTGAGGTACAGAAACAACTGGATGGGTATAGTTGGGTGTTTGTCTTATTTGAACCTGGTTTATACAGTTGGTCACCGGTGGTTGACGGAAGTTCAGCTGCTGTGATTGGCTGAGACTTGCTACTTGTTACAAGAGTCTGTATACACATCAATTTGGGTTACCATTCATTATGTATGAAGAAACCTTTAGGCTCAACTTAAAATATGTAAGGAGGCATCTTTAGGCCAAACTTAATTTAACAATTCCCCCACTTTTGGACAACCTCTTAATTTTGAGAGATTGACCAAAACTTTAGGCATTGACTTCATTCTGTCACCATAGTAAATTTTAGGACTTAATTTGTTCTCAACTCCCACTGGGAAACAGTAGAACAGTGGGTTTTGTAAGGTGGGAACAAAGAAACAGAACAATAGAAAAAAAACCTGATTGGTTAACATCAGGGTGTTTTTTTAATAAGGGTTAGGGCAGAGGGGACTTCATTATTATGCTGGAATCTCCTGTATGCAGGAGGGGGAAAAAACTGCTCTGTTTTGGGACCAGTCTGCTTCCTTAAAGTTTCAGTTTGATTACATGGCATTTAGCACGAGTGACTCCATTTGGTTTGGTCTGGTCTGTTGGGGCCTAGTGCAGGAGCTCAGTCCAAAACAATGGCTTCCCATAATTTTGTTTAACAAGGCCAGACACCCATGGTATAATGTCTTCCTGCTTCTTCTGTCCAGGTGGGGGCTGCTGCAGCCTGTTTCAGGCCCTGACATCCAATCAGTGGTTAATTATGCTCCACTGGTTGCACTGGGATACAACATGCTTCTTTCCTTTCACTGGCTATAAAGCAGCAGGAGCTGGGGCTCGGGGGCTCACACAGTCTTAGCTGTTTCACGAAAACAACGTCCTTCTTTTTCGTGTCACCTTAGTTTCAAGCCCTCTCCCTGAGCCTGAGACAGAGTCCATGGCGGCTGGTCCAGAGGACAGTCTGAGCAGCAGGGCTCACTGATCTTGGATCAAACTTATGAATATTAACCATTTCCCTGGGAGAGGATTTCTTCACCAGGACAAATTCTTTTCCAGAAGAGTTCACAATGCCACAGCAAATAGATATTTATCTGCTGGACCTGCCACACCAGCCTTCCAGAAATGCTCAAACCTGTCTCATTTCTAGGAACAACATAGGTTGGTCTACTGACCTCGGATGTCATTCCTTGTAGATATGTCAGGAATGGGTCTCAAAATATTACAGGAGGATAACGCAATAGCATCATCATAGCTACCTATGTGACAAGCTCAGTCCAAGGCCCTTCAAATGCGTTTTCTCTAGCCCACCCAACAATTTTCAGTATTGTTATCCACATTTGTTCAACAAGTGCTTATGGAGCACTTATAGCATGCCAGGCACTGTTCTAGGCACATGAGATGAATTAGTTACCAATATAAGCAAAGATCCCTACCCTGTGGGGTATACACTCTAGAGGGGGGAAACTGATGACAAATAATTAGCATAATAATGAAATAAAATATATATATTAGAAAGTGATTAGTTCTATGGAACTTCAGAGAGGTTTCAATTGAGCAAGTGTATCTTGAGCACCTCTTAAATGCCAGGCAGTGGGAATACAATGAAAAACATAAACGTGGCATACCCACATGGTGTTCACAGTCTAGAGAGGCCATAGAGTAAGTGGCAGAACTAGGAGTTAATGCCAGTGCTCAAATCCCTGTTGGGAACATCTTAACCTTTCATTTTTATTTAAACACTCAGCAGAAGAATTTCCTCTTATCTGAAGCCTTCCCCAGGCCTTCCTTTCCCCCCAGAATCGTTGCTCACTTCTCCCGCTGCCACTGGTGTGCCCTCTACATAGCCCCAGGTAGCACTTTGTTCCCTGGTGCCTTTGTTGATTTATAGCTCTTCTCTGGGAGCTCTCTGAGACCAGGAATTGTTTTATTCATCTTTATATCCCTCTACTAAGGATTTTGATCATCTGTGAGTGACAGAAAACCTGATTAAACAATGGCACAAGCAAATTTGAGCTTGGTTTTTTCTCATGCAACAAGAAGTCAGGAGGAGGTTGGGTGCTGGAGGTTGCTGGCTCATTGTCTCAGGGGTGTGTCGTGGTTGAAGCATGGCTGCCATGCCCCCCGCATTCCTACACCTCTACAAGCAAGGAGGGACGATCAGCTCCTAGGGCAGGAAAGCAAAGCTTTCTGACAATCCTGGCAGACTTCCACATCTGTCTTATTGGATGGAACTGGGCCACACGGCCACCCCCTGGTTGCAAGTGAGGCTGGGAAATGAGTTTTTTAAAATTGTTATCTGAACAAACTCAGTGTTCACAAATAAGGAAGAAGGGGAAAATAGATATTAGAAGGTATCTAGCATTCTGTGCCTCAATCTTCAATACAAAGCACAGTGCCCAACACTGAGAAAGCACTTGATAAATAGTTATTGAATGAATGAATGGGTGTATGAGTAAATGACTTTTTGGTCCATGTCACATGGTCTGATAATCTTCTTAGCCAACAATTAAAACATAGTTGACATCTTTGCTAAAATGGTATTAGGGAAAATATCAGTTGTCTATTAGTTACCATTGCGAAGGTATGTATATCTATGTATGTGTGTGTGCATGCATGTGTGTGCAGATAAAGAGAAAAGGGTATAAACAGAGCTATAGATATCTCAAGTAGTAGTTTTTCTTTTTCCTATAGAGTTTCCCTCCCTCTAGTATATTTGGGAAAGAAAGGAAAGCTGTTTCACCTCTGCTCCTGAGTTATCTGTCTGTTGTCCCTAGTTTCACATGCCCCTGGATACAATCCTTTCCATAAAATGATGCACTTGGCCTTGGCACAGCACAGGTGAGGGGTGAACTGGACCAGGCCACACTTTCCTTCCTGCCTTTCCCTTTCTGCTGTCCACACAACCATCACGCAGGGTTGAATGAATGTATTGGATCTGACTAAGGGTTGAGGTGACTCTATTCATTAGCTCAACAAATACTTTTTGAGCACCTACTGTGTGCCAGGCACTTACTAGGTGCTAGGCATACAAAACTAAAGAGACTGCCACGTCTCTTATAAAGCTTAGAGTATAGCAGGGGAAAGGATCATTAATCAATACCCAGACCCATAATTTCAAGTTATGATAATGTGCTGTGGGCCAGGCACGGTGGTTCACACCTGTAATCCTAGCACTCTGGGAGGCTGAGGTGGGTAGACCCCTTGAGCTAGTTTGAGACCAGCCTGAGCAAGAGGGAGACCCCATTTCTACTCAAAACAGAAAGAAATTAGCCAAGTATGGTAGCACATGCCTGTAGTCCCAGCTACTGGGGAGGCTGAGGCAGGAGGATTGCTTGAGCCCAGGAGTTTGAGGTTGCTGTGAGTTAGCCTGATGCCATGGCACTCTAGCCCGGGGAACAGAGACTCTGTCTTAAAAAGAAATACTTTTTAATCTTTTTTTTTTTTAAAAAAAGAAATTGAGATAATTTGCTATGAAGGAAAAGAACAGGGTGTTTTGAGAGAGAATAACTGAAAAGACAATTTAGATGGGGATGGAAGGAGGTGCCAGGGAAGGCCTATTGAGGAAGGGATATTTTAGGCCCAGACCTGGGGGAATCAGTACAAGTGAAGAAAAGAAGTGGAGAAAGGCACTCCCTGAAGGAGAACAATTTATACAAAGGCCCTAAAGTGGGAAATAATTTATTATACTTAAGGAACTGAAAACAGTCAGGGGAGGGGAAAGAGAGAGGAAGCTGGTAATCTGCCTTCCAGATACCTCTTGTGCATGCATATAAAGCACACGCGCGTGCGCGCACACACACACACACACAATTTTATGTAAATCACATCATACCGTACCTACTGTTTCTAACCTGTTTTGTTTTCACTTAATGTAAATGACCAATAACTGGCAAAAAAAATTTTTTTAATCTCATTTTTGTAAGAGAGAGAAACATATTCTGACAGCTGACAGAAATGCTAACTTGTATAAACTCCTTAGAATGAAATTTGTCAATTTATCACAAAAGAAGGGAAGAGAAGAGGGCTTGGAATGAGATCCCCAAAGCACCAACATTAAGGAGTGGGCAGATAGAACTGTGTGAGGGAGACTGAGGAGGAGCAACCAGAATGTAGTAGGAAAAATAGCCATTGTGGTGCCCAGGATGTCAAGAAAGGAGATTAAAGGGAGGGAGAGATCCTCAGCCTTCAATGTTTCAGAGGTCAAGAAAGGCTGGGACAGAGAAGGCAACACAGAGGTTGTGGGCGGTCTGACTACAGCAGGCTCTGGCAACGGTGGGACACGGAAGCCTGGTTTCAGTGGTTTGAGCAGTGGGAGGTGAAAAACTAGAGACTTACACTGTAGACAACTCTCTTAAATCACCTGGCTCTGAAGGGAAGAGAGGGCAGAAGACGATTTGGGGCAAGGCAGGATTCTTCTTATGAGAAGGAATCCATAAGAAGGAGAAGTTGAAGACAGAGCAGAAAGATCGTTCTCTAATCAGGGCCTGTTCCTGGATGAAAGAACCACATGTTATTCTTGATTCAGGGTCCAGCAGAGAATAAGGGGGAGGGGAGCCTTGGACTGCCTTGAGATCTAGAATGGGTGGGTGAAGAGACAGTGGTTGGAAAGCAAAGGTGCTGCCTTGGGAAGCAAACCGCACTGGGGAGGGAGGAGGCACAGCCCGCTGTGTCCAGCCCCAGGCCAGCTGCAGGCCTGAAACCCCACCCACCTTCTTAGATGTGTCTCCCGGCCACAGAAATTATCTGGGTTATACTGGGTGTGGCCTCAACCTGTTCAACAACAGGTGTGCTCTTTCCATTCTAGAAACCACTACTCTATGTCTGTCTTCCATAGCAGTGGTTCTCAAATTTTAGCCTGCCATTGGACTCTCCTGGTGATTCTAGGACTTGTTAAAACACATTACTAGTACCCACCTACAGAGATTCTAAGTCGAAGGTGGGCCTGGGAATTTGCGTATCTAATGTGATCGATCCCACGCTTTTCTTGCTCCCAGCCCACACTCTTAACAAACGCTGTCCTAGAGAAAACTGTCCTAGAGAACACCCCAGAAAGGTTCTGGAAGAGTAGTTAATGCGCTTTTGTAGTTTGCTCTGGAAAGTAGTCAATACTCATGTTTATCCATAGAAGGGCAGCAGAGCAATAGGCGCGTCTTCTGTGCGGGTTGGTCTAAGATGACCAAGCGGCCGGCGAGCCTTGTCACAAGCACAGCCTATAGGAAAGTATTAGACACAGGTCCACATCAGCCACGGGGGAGAACGGCAGGAGAAAGGCGAGAACCCTATAGAGGGGATGATCCGGAGAGTCTCTGGGGGCAGTCACTGAGCTGAGCCTGCAGGGCAAACAGGGTCCCACGGGGCAGATTTAGGGGTGGGGAACAGCATTTTAACCACTGGACCAGCCCTCGCGAAGCACCCAACCAGCATAAAAAGCAAAGTACAGCTCCGCGCATGCGTTCGGGGTGCAGCATGCCTTAACGGGGGCGCCTGCGCAAACATAGCATAGTCTTCTCCCTACTCCGCCTCCCCTGTTCAGGCTGACGCAGAGAGGCAATGGTTGCAGAGCCTGCGGCGCTCATCCGCAGCAGCCCGGTTGGTAGTCGGTAGAACGCACTCGTCCCAGTTCCCGCTCAGCTCTCAGCCAGCCTGCGCCTGCGCAGGGCTTCCCTGGCGCTTCCGAGGACGCGCCTGCGCACCTCGGACTAAGATGGCGGCGGCGGGGGCCTGGCGGGGCTATGGAGCGGCTGCTGCTGCCGCAGGTCTGCGCAGGCGGTAGGTGACGGGCGTGGAGCTCCCAATAGCGGTGCCTCTGAGTTTATTTAGCGGAGCGGTCGCCGCCTCGCAGACTCTCTCTCAAGGGGGGAGGCAATGCATCTGACGGAGCCGTTGAGTCTGCCCCCGTCACCGCAGTTGAGGGTTTAGCTGTCGGGAGACTGGCTCGCAGAGTCCGGCTGTAGACAGATCGGAGGAGCTGGATTTGAATCGAGTGGTTCCCCCACCACCAGCCTTTCTACCACGTGCATTCCCTCCTCTTTTAAACACAAATCAGAATATCACAAAGAAAGGAAGAAAATACCTTATCTCATTGCCTCATTTTCCCAGTGAGGCCCAGAAAGGGGATGGGATATGTCCAAGGTCCCACAGCTTCTAAGTGTTGGAACTCCGAGGACAATCTGGCCCCTAGGTTTCTTCCCCATCTTCAACACCACCATTTAAGCCCACACCGTTCTCTTGCAAAATTTTCCCCTTTCCCTGGGCCGGCCTTTGAGTTTTGCCTTTCAAAGAGATATGTCAACTTTGGCAGAAGACTTCTGTAGGTGTGGTACCCTGATTTTACTTCTCGAGAGAAAGGCCTACAAAGAGTTTGACCTCTTGAGTATTAGGAGTTTTAGGGTTAATCGTGCTGTTTAAGTTTAAACGCATTTCCTAAAAATATTAAGCTTGCAGAAGGATTTTTTTGTAGGTTATGTCCTGTCTGCCCCTCATATGTTGAGATGTTTTCCTTGGTGGCTCCCTCCTGTAGTCTCAGCTACTCCAGAGGCCTGAGGCAGGAGGATGGATCGCCCCAGGAGTTTGAGGTTGCAATGAGTGAGCTATAATGACACCACTGCATTGTAGCCAGGAGACAGAGCCAGACTCTGTCTCCAAAAAAAAAAAATGTTCTATGAAAAAAGCAGGTAGCTCAACTTGCAGTTCAAACAATTGTGTGAGTGCTGTCAGTACTTTGGTATCCAGCAGAAGTGCTTTATTTGCAGACTATTGACAGGATATACTCAAGGGACACATTTTAATAAAGTGAATAGTTATTAGTCCAGCATGGACATTCTTACGTGAAGCTGGCCTTTTTGTTGAACTGCAACAAATGTGGGGCTAAAGAATATGACCGCTGGTGCAGTTTGGTGCTACTTAGTTGATTTGGGTTAAGACCTTGGAGGTTTCACCAAACACCATTGCTTTCATATCAGTGCAAGTGTTCACAAAGTGAATACTGTAAAAAACTCTTAGTAGTATTATGAAAATGGTATTGACCTCATGGACGCCCCCCCACCCCCAGAAGACTCCAGGAGCCTAGGAATCATAATTTGAGAGCCATTCGTCTATATGACCATGGGCACCAAGAGCATATGGCCACCAATGCCTCACTTTGGGAGGCCAAGGCAGGAAGATCGCTTGAGGCCAGAAGTTTGAGACGAGCCTGAGCAACATAGCAAAACGCTGTCTCCTCAAAAATGTAGAAAAATTATCAGGGCATGGTGGTGCACACCTGTAGTCCCAGATACTTGGGAGCTAAGGCAGGAGGATCACTTGAACCCAGGAGTTTGAGGTTGCAGTGAGCTATGATCACACCACTGCACTCTAGCCCAGGCAACAGAGCAAGACCCTGTCCCTTCCTCCACTAAAGAAAAAGAGTGAAATAAAGTTACAACACTAGGTTAATATATTTCCAATCAGAAAGCATGTAAATACTGATGGCTGCTTTAGCAGGTTGGGGGACAACAGTACACTGTCTGTTAGAGTTTTTGAAGTATTGAAATACTTTTTTTGTGTGTCACCCCCAACATGAAATACTTTTCAAAACAGGGGATACAGATTTTATCTACAGAGGGAAACATAGTGGTGGGGTGCAGAGAAGGAGGGAGACTTTTCATCATAACACACTTATTTCCTTATCAGTTTCGAACCATGTGACTCTATTGCCTGGTTTTAAATTTTTTTCTAAAGAAGAAATAAAAGCCTATAGTTCTTTGTCTCCTCCGTGTGTAGCTAAGAGTCTGGGACTCCAGGTTATAAATGACTAATGTAAATGCAATTTTGTTTCTTATACCTGGATGTTATAGTAGCTTGTGTACATCCAATTATCAAGGCTATGAACTTCCATTTGAACTTTACCTATTGAATTGTTTGTAGACATTGCTTGTCTAAGTAAGTGGAAATAATTGTTATAGATGGAAAATGAAAAGTCGGCTCTGTAATTATTTTTTGTTGCTGGTTATGTTTGAGTTTTACATAAGTCTTTATACATGAGAAATAGAAACTTGTTTTAAAAGATTAGATCTCTTAAAATGTCATTTATTATTTGTTTTAAAATGTAGACTCTGTCTTGTGATGAAGAATCCATACGCCATTAAGAAATATCCTCTGCATCAATTTGTACAAAGACCACTTTTCCTACTACCTGCAGCCCTATGTAACACAGGTAAAATTTTACTTCTTTTAGAGCAAGTGGTGTTCAGAAACTAATGGAGGTGTGCTAGGATTCTGTGGATCATAAAAGATGAGAATTTTCTACTTAGAACCTTATAAAAAGAATATAGAGAGTTTTTTTCTATTGTAATACCACACTTTAGTTATTTGCAAGGACATTGTCCATTAGATCTATGAAATCTCAGTATTTTAAATAATATAATAATCCTCTGGAACACAAGAGTTGCTCAATAAATGATTTCTGAAGTGAAAATATTGTAAAAAGAAGTTATAAATGGGTTTGTGTTTCATATGTACTTTAAGTTACTGCTTTTCTTATGTTGGTAAGAATACCCATAAAATCAGTATATCTCTGGCTTTCATCTAGACCTTAAAACATAGGATTTTGAGTATAGTTTTTCTTTTTTTGTCAAAATTAATTACTGTGGTTTTGTTAACAATCTTGTTGATATTATATACTTTGAGTTCCTTTAATATTGGAAATAGTTATGAAGATGGGATTTGAAAATAATTTGAAATGTGCTGGGCTTAGGGGCATATGCCAGTAGTCCCAGCTGCTGTGGAGGCTGAAGTGGGAAGATCACTTGGGCCAGGGGTTTCAGGCTACCGTGAGCTATGATCCTGCAGTTCCACCCTAGCCTGGGCAACAAAGCTAGACCCTGTCTCAAAAAACAAACAAACAAAAAAGGTGTTGAAATGTGACCATTGTAATGTGGTTATAGAAGCTTAGGTGTGTGTATGTATGCACATGTATGTGTGTGTATAAATGCATGCCTATATGTGGTTGTGGAGCTGTAAGTGTATGGATTCAGCCTATCCCCCTTTCCATCACCACCTTAAACACCTTCCTGTGGCTATACTCTGGAAGGTGGCTGACTCTGGCTAAAGACGCAAGGGTGGAGACTTTATGCCTTCTGTAAACTTGGGCAAGAAGAGGAGTGCTTTCCTGCCAGCTTGCCCATCTCCTTGAATCACAAAATAGTTTAGACATAAATATGTAAATATTGAGTAACTCAACAGATCAGACCACTTTAATTGGACTTTTAAATTTTGTAGAACTGAATTATGTTGTCATCTAGGCTTTTCAAATTGGAAACCCACTGATTTTGTCATTGATACTGACTTTAAGCAGCACTAATCTGTATTTTGGAGGATCTTATGCCTACCTGTTTTGGTACCTATGAGTACCAAGCATGATAGGAAAAAATATTTTATATCAGTCTCTCTATCCTTTTGTAACTCTCATGACACTTTGAAATACCTAATTAAACCCAATTTAGGTTATAATTGGAATGATCTTGTTAAATATTTACCTATTCAAATATATCTTTTGAAATAGCTTTGTTTATTGTCAAAAGAGAAACATTGTATGATAATGATGTCATATATTTTCATAATTTCTATGATCAGACAGTTTGTATAGATTATATGCTTTTAAGTTATTTTTTTTAAACATTTATAGCTTTTACCTTTAAATATTTCTAAAACATTTTTCTTTCTGCAGGTCTAGATTTACTTAAGTGGATTGAGTAAAAGAAAGCCAAATGTAATTCTTCAAGTATTGGTAGAATGTTTAATGTGTATGCAAAGATATTGGTTACCAATAAATTATTAAGAAGTGCTGGGCCAGGTGCTGTGGCTCATGCCTGTAATCCTAGCACTCTGGGAAGCCAAGGTGGGAGGATCGATTGAGATCAGGAGTTTGAGACCAGGCTGAGCAAGAGTGATACCCCATCTCTACAAAAATATAGAAAAATTAGCTGGGCATGGTGGTGTGCACTTGTAGTCCTAGCTACTTGGGAGGCTGAGGCAGGAGAATCGCTTGAGCCCAGGGGTTTGAGGTTGCATTGAGCTATGATGACACCACTGTGCTCTAGCCAGGGTGACAGAGTGAGACCCTGTCTCAAAAAAAAAAAGGGAAAGAAAGAAAGAAAGACAGACAGACTGCAAGAAATGATCGGTTCAGAACCAGGATTAGAAGAACCTTGCTGTCTTTTATTTACAGACAGTGGTGGCAGCCCTTTCTTTAATGTTTCATTTGAAAAATTGTTCCTTTATAACACAGATTTTCAGAGGAATGTCTTGACGGAGATATAAATATTTTAAATGACATGCCTGGACATCAAGATTATTTTTTTTTATTTTTTCTTCTTTTTAGGATTTGCCTGGTCACCAACTGATGCCTAATTAGGACAGTAACTTAAGCAAAATGAATGAGAGTTTAGTTTCAATTGCTACTTTATCCAGGAAATGGTTTAACATCAGCTAGCTGGAACTGCATGCCAAGGTGCAAAAACGACTTTCAGCTGTCAAATTAGAACCTTCTCCCTAATGGTTAAGAAAAACACTTTCGTACCAACCATGGTTTGCCAAATTTAATCTCTTTCAAATTTAAAAGTGTTGCTTTTTGATATTTTATTATCTCTTCTAAAATATGTGGAATGAAGATTATGACAGAATGGGAAGACTGATCTTAAATGTATTTTCCTGTTATGCTTAGCAGTAATAGATAAGCATTGGCAGTATGCATAGTGGCTGAGAAGGTCAGCACTAGAAAATTGTCCAGATTTGAATCCTGGCTCTATCACTGAGTAGTTGAGTGACCTTTAGTTTCTTCATTAAAAAATAAGATAAAGGCCAGGCATGGTGGCTCATACCTGTAATCCTAGCACTATATGGAAGGCCGAGGCGGGAGGATCGTTTTAGCTCAGGAGACCAGCCTGAGCAAAAGCGAGACCCCGTCTCTACTAAAAAAATAGAAAGAAATTAGCTGGAGAACTAAAAAAAAAAAAAATATATATATATATATATATAAAATTAGCTGGGCATGGTGGTACATGCCTGTAGTCCCAGCTACTTGGGAGGCTGAGGCAGAAGGATTGCTTGAGCCCTGGAGTTTGAGGTTGCTGTGAGCTAGGCTGATGCCACAGCACTGTAGCCCGGGTAACAGTGTGAGACTGTGTCTCAAAAAAAAAAAAAAGATAAAAACAGTGCCTCCTTGGGAGGACATAAGGATTAAATGATGTACTTTACATGTGTAATGTGCTTAGCACCAGGCCCAGCACATTGTATGTACTCAGTATATTTTAGTTATTATTATTAATATATACTGCTGTGTCAACTTATTTAAATATACTGCTTTAAGATGGAGGATTTCTTCTATCTTAAAGAAGATAGAAGAATTCTATCTTCTATCACCTTTTCTTTTTTTTTCTTTTAAAATCACTATAGCTCTCAGATCTTATAAAAAGTTTATTTTCGTAATAAATAATCAAAGTCTGTTTAATAGTTTTACAATTATTAAAATCCCAATGCTATCCTTTTGTCCTATAAGTTGTCATTATAGCAGGTAGGAAATTAAAGATTCTGTTTTCTCTTTATTGCTATAATGAATTCATTCTCAGTCTCATCATGGTCCTAGAAGAAACATATAAGAAAAGAGCCTGTAAAGATCTTTTAAATATTCCAGAAAGTAATTTGCATAGATTCCCACTTATATGATTTTATAATGTTACTAACTAATACCTCTGGGCAAGTTATTTTGTATCTCTCTGCCTCAGTTTTTTCATTTGTAAAGTGGGAATAGTAGTACCTTCTTTATAGGGTTGTTAAAGGTATAAGTATTAATGCATTTCAAGCACCTGACCCCGTATCTTGCATGTAATAAGCAAACAATAAATATTTGTTATTACTATTATTATAAATTGCTAACTTTATTATCTTTAAAATAATGGTGACACTTTGGAAAGAAGGGAATGTAACATTTTACTGTATTAATATCATAGTGATAAATGATCTATGATTATGATTATGATAGCCACTGATACTAAGTCACTAAATAGAATATATATATGACTCCTGAATTTTGATGTATGTACCTTCCTACCTAAGTGCAGGCTATTGCTGGAATTTGTTGAGTAACTAAATAATCAAAGTATTAATATAAAATTCTATGTAGTTATCCTAAATATACTGATATATTTCTTTCTCATCTTTATAAATTCTTATTGTATCAGCATGGGCAATAAAGGTTTGTTTTTTCCAATTTTTCTCACTTCTTCTGGTTCTCTGAATATGAGCACTTCATAGTCAGTCCATAGTCTTGTTAATTTTTTCTAAAATGACATTCTTCTTTTTCTTTTTTAGTGCGATACATGTTTATTCAAACACAAGATACTCCAAATCCCAACAGTTTAAAGTTTATACCAGGAAAGCCAGTTCTCGAGACGAGGACCATGGATTTTCCCACCGCAGCTGCAGCATTTCGATCCCCTCTGGCTAGGTATGTTACTATTTTCATTTGCTTTTGCCAAGAAACATAAGTAACTGACTTGGAATTAAGACAGCCTTATTTAGCTGTTGCATTTATGTGTGTACCAAATATATATATATATATATTTTTTGTTGTTGTTGTTGTTGTTGTTGTTGGAAGACAAGGTCTCAGTCTGTCACCCAGGCTGGAGTATAGTGGCCTCATCATAGCTCACTGCCACCTTGAACTCCTGGGCTCCAGTGATCCTCCTGCCTCACTCACCATGCCTGTCTAATTTTTCTGTTTTTTATAGAGATGGGTCTTGCTCTTGTTCAGGCTGGTTTTGAACTCCTGGCCTCAAGCGGTCTTCCACCTCTGCCTCCCAAAGTGCTAGGATTACAGGGGTTAGCCACCAAGCCTGGCCTATGTTTTTTTTTTAGTATAGAGAATTATTTATTTATTTATTTTTCTGGTAAGAGGTAAAGAAAAATAAGAGTTGATATTAGAAAACCTTTCTCCTAAAGAGTGATGTATTTGAGAAATCTGTAACATGAATAAATAAAAATTTATATTTTTACTTAAGAAAAAAAACCATTAAATTGCTAATCATGGTAAATTTCCATTCCAAATCTTTAAAAATCTGATATTTTAGAACAATGAAAACTTGCTCATTTTATTCACAAGGATAATTGAATTTCTTGATGTTTCAAGATGGAGTAATTCCTAAAATATGCCACTCAGAACTATAAATGATTATAGTATGGCATGATTTTTAGAAACTAGTCAGTGGAAACAGTCTTTAAATTCACCAAATAAAGACATGTTTAAACATACAGAAGTATGTTTACTTTATCCCCTTATCTTTGGTTTTACTTTCTGCAGTTTCAATTACCCAACATCAACTGGGGTCCAGAGATATTAAGTGAAAAATTCCAGAAATAAACTTGTAAGTTTTAAATTGCACACCATTCTGAGTAGTGTGATGAAATCTCACTTTGTCCCACCCTGTCCCGCCCAGGATGTAAATTCTCCCTTTGTCCAGCATATTCTTGCTGCATACTTCTCAGTGACCAGATGTTGCAAAATTGCAGTGCTTGTGTTCAGTCTTTATTTTACTTAATAATAGCCCAAGGTACAAGAGTAGTTAGTGATGCTGGCATATTGTTATAATTGTTCTATTTTATTATTAGTTATTGTTGTTAATCTCTCACTCTGCCTGATTTATAAGTTAAACTTTATTATAGGTATGTATGTATAGGAAAAAGCATAGCATATATAGGGAAAATAAAGTGTAGGTAACTATTTATGTACATACAGCCGTGTCTCATTTAGGGGAGTTAGAGATTTGCTAAACTCAGGAATAGTTTTTAGCATACCTAATTAATATATACATTTCCTTTCACTTAAACATGCCACTTCTCAGAATATACCTTAGAGCATTTGTTTTTCACACTTTTTAAATACAAGCTACAGTAAGAAATGTTTACATTATGACCCAGTAAACACATACCTCTATGTGTGTGTGTATGTGTAATAAATGTTTGATGGGATAATTTTCACCCTTACAATGGGTAATGTTCTTAAATTTCCTTTCTCCATCTCTCTTTGTTATTCTGTTCTGTTTTAGTTTATTAGAGAAAATCCTAGTTACTACATGTTGATTTCATAACTCACTTGTGGGTTTGAAAAATCCTACCTTAGAGAACACCAACACATGTATACAAGTTATGTGCAGGGATGTTCATTATAGCCTTATTTTTAAGTTGGAAATAACCTAAATATTCATCAGTAGGAAAAGTGAGATAAACTTTGTCCATCCATAGTCTGCAGGTATTAAAAAAGATGAGAAATACCCATATTTACTATCATAGAAAAACATCTAAGACCATTAAGTGAAGTAAGCAAATTGTAGAAAAATGAGTACAATATATTATGTATATAAAAACAAAAAACAGAACAAATGCATTGACAAAATTATCTGAAAGAATGCACACCAAACTGATAACTGAGGATTTGGGAGGGGTAGTCGAGGGGCATTTAAACTATATGTATTGTTTGAAATGTTTCCATCAAGAGTGAGTTCACAAATTTATATTTAAAAAATGTAAAGGTAAAAAAGCCTTAATGAACTCAGTTACAGATTTGTTAGAGATTATGTCTGATAGATGTTCAATTGGTAAAAGCCTTTTTCAAATTAGTCTTTTGAAAATAGTGTGTCTCCTGTATTCACAAAATTTATCTTCAGTCAAAACTAATCTTGTTTTCTTTCTGTGTTAGCAGGGAATTTTTTGTTGTAAGCTAGAATGTAAGCTTCCTTAGGACAGAGACCAGTCTGTCTTGGTCATCATTGTATACTTAGTGCTAAGTACAGTGTTTGACACTCAGTAGGTGTCAAATATTTGTTGAATGAATGAGTAGCTGATTGTATGCATGTACCACAGTCTGTTTATTCATTCACCAGTTTGTGGACATGTCAGATTTTTTTTGTGGCTATTATTGATACAAGTAAAGCTGCTATAAAGATTCATGTACAAGTCTTTGTGGAGCATATATTTTCATTTCTCTTGGGCAGATACCTAGGCATAGGATTGCTGGATCATTCGGTAAGAAAATAAAATTGGCCATGAGTTGATAATTGTTGAAGCTGGTGATGGGTACACGGAGATTCTACTTTTTGCTCTACTTTTATATACGTTTAAACTTTTCCATTATAAAATATTTTATTGTCTCTTATTTTTTTTTTATTCACAGGCAGTTATTTAGGATTGAAGGAGTAAAAAGTGTCTTCTTTGGACCAGATTTTATCACCGTCACTAAGGTAAACATAGGATTATATAAAATGAGAATTGAATTATATCTAGTTTTTTCTGAGTCTAATGCCCCCTCCATTACTTATATTCTTAATATATTTTATATTTTTTATATATAATTAAAAATCTCGAATGAAGCTTACTTCTCACCTTTCTCAAGTTAATTATTTGATATAATTTTCTAGTTAAAATTAACTATAGTCCAGGTCTCTCATTTTTTTAAAAGAGAAAAACTTGAGCTTCAGAGGGTTAAATGCAGTGTCCAGGATTATAAATCTAGCCTATAGCAAGACTTAACCTTTACAGGACTATAATTTGGGCTTCCGAGTATTAGTTTTACTAATTCTTATTTTAAATTGATAGACTAAAAAGGGAAGCAAATAAATATTATAAACAAACAAATTACATAGCTATATGTCAGATGCCATGATATATGTGCCCACTTTGAAAGGAGATATATTCATTCATTCTTTTGAGATATATATGTACACACACATATATAAAACAAATTACATGTATATATACAAATTCCACCATTCTGCAATAATACTTCATAATATATTTAATATTTGATATTTAATAGGATAGTGAATTTAATTTGTTTTCTTTCGATAACCTTTTTCATTATGGACTATCATATTTACTTCACATCTTCAGCAGTTACCTGTTCCCTTTCTGATTTGTAATTAATAATTCATAGGTTTGTTTATGTATCATTTGTGTTTTCTTCTAAATGTATATGTGTATTTGCTGCGTATATGCTATCTTATTTCTCATTCAGAAAAATCCAGAATATTTTTCTTCTTTTTATTACTACTTAGTAGAGCCTACCATTTACTAAAGATTGAGGTGGCATTCTGATCCATCTTCCAAATAATTTATTAAAATATTACATAGAACTAGTTTCCATCCCAATTACTAAGACATATCACTAGTTTTATATCTGTAGCAGTGCCAATTTATCTTACTTTTTGTGTATTCTCTCTAAATTGGTTCTTAACTTACGACAAAAATAGGCCCTTTGATCCATGTTGACTCAATTTTAATGGTATTTAAGCAAAGTCTCTAGTTAACAGCACCATGAGAGTCTAAATAGACTGCATCTAATCGTTTTTCCTCCTAAAGAACTTCCCTTTAAAAAACTAAAAACAAAACATGTTACCTTTCTCTTTTTAAATGTTAGTATTACTTAGGTGTTTAATAATCCTACCTTTTTATTTATGGAAATAACTAGTTGGTCAGGTACACAGGTGAAATAGTTATGGAATCATTCTTAAGGATACCAGTCTTGTTGACAGTTCATAAGTCCTCCAGCAGAGTAGCCATGGTTCTACAGTTGCATCATTGAATTTCTTTAATACTCTTTAAGTAATATATGTAAATTGAATTTTTTGCATAGTTGTGGGATGTCCTGTATATTTGATCAAGCAGTTATATCTTATTTTCTTTAAGAGAATGAGAATCTCTTTATTTGTCCTCTTTAAAGACAGAAAATCCATGTAATATTGTAACTCTCTTTATATCATGAAAAAATATATTTTAATCATTATCCCCTATACAGAGTAGGGTACATATAGCACATTTAATAAAAGTTTGGTAAGTGAATGAATGAAGGAATGGGAGATGTTCTAAGATTTTATCTTCTGAAAGCCATTTAAACGAGACCCTTCAAGATTTGGAACTGATGTGTACTCTCCACAAATGGGTGCTGTTGCACAGTACTGTATAAAATGTGTATAGGAAAAGATTCTTGAAAGATACAAGAAAGTGTTCTGTATTTGTTTTTGCCCTTGGCTGGAAATGTGGCATTTTCCTTTAAATGCTTATAGGAAAATGAAGAATTAGACTGGAATTTACTGAAACCAGATATTTATGCAACAATCATGGACTTCTTTGCATCTGGCTTACCCTTAGTTACTGAGGAAACATCTTCAGGAGAAGCAGGTAACATGTTGTGTTAAGTAATCAATATCTGTCTTTTTTATTAGACTTTTCTATTTTCTTTATATTTGCCTTGATTTCAGAAGTCATAGGAATATAGATTTTTATCATTTAACATATTTAGCTCTGAAGCCAGTTCCAGAGGGAGCAAAACTTCATATATACTATGTTATCTCATTTTTGAAAACTTGTATATAAATTGAGTCTACCATGCAAAGCTAATTTTTTAATTGTAGAAATTTTCAAACATGCCAAACATAATATAATGTTCACCCATTTATGCTCCACTCAGATATTATACATGTTTGCTTTATGCCACAGTTGCTTTAGACCCATGTTTTAAATAATATATTAAAGATACAGCTAAAATTCCTACAAACCCATTCCTTTTCCCTTTCTGCTTCCAGAGATGTGTGCAAATTTGATTTATCTGTTTTGTTTTGTTTAGAGACAGGGTCTTGCTCTGTATCCCAGGCTAAGAGTGCAGAGGCATGGTTATAACTCACTGCAACCTCAAATTTCTGGGCTTGAGTAATCCTCCTAGCTCAGCTTCCTGAATAGCTGAGACTACAGGCATATGCCACTGCACCCAGCTAATTTTTGTATATTGATCTTATTTATCTGTCAACTTTGTTTAACACTGTCATCGGTTCTAATAATTGGTCAACTTAAATAAACTTTACCATAAAAACTGTATGTTTATATATGCACACACATATGCACAAACATTTGTATGATCATCTTTATTTATTTATTTATTTTGAGTCAAAGTCTCACTCTGTTGCCCAGGTTAGAGTGCCATGGCATCAGCCTAGCTCACAGCAACCTCAAACTCCTGGCCTCAAGTGATCCTTCTGCCTCAGCCTCCCAAGTAGCTGGGACTACAGGCATGTGCCACCATGCCCGGCTAATTTTTTTTATATATATATTTTTAGTTGGTCAATTAATTTCTTTCTGTTTTTAGTAGAGACAGGGTCTCGCTCTTGCTCAGGCTGGTTTTGGACTCCTGATCTTGAGCGATCCTCACACCTCGGCCTCCCAGAGTGCTAGGATTACAGGCGTGAGCCACCACGCCCAGCTCCTGTATGATCCTCTTTAGATGATAGAGTTGTACTTCTAGGTACCCTATAAGAGTCTTACAAATGTGTACAAGGCAACCTGTAGAAGCATGTTCATTGAAATATTTTTGGCTGGGCACGGTGGTTCATGCCTGTAATCCTAGCACTCTGGGAGGCCGAGGTGGGTGGATCTCTCAAGGTCAGGAGTTCAAAACCAGCCTGAACAAGAGACCCTGTCTCTACTATAAATAGAAAGAAATTAATTGGCCAACTAAAAATATATATATAAAAAAATTAGCCAGGCATGGTGGTGCATGCCTGTAGTCCCAGCTACTCGGGAGGCTGAGGCAGGAGGATCACTTGAGCCCAGGAGTTTGAGGTTGCTGTGAGCTAGGCTAATGCCATGGCACTCTAGCCTGGGCAACAGAATGAGACTCTGTCCCAAAAAAACAAAAACAAAAGAAAGAAATATTTTAAAACTTTATCAGCAGATAAAAGGAATAAACTAGATTGGAAGCTGTCAACATGAAAAGATATAAAAAATATTAAGTGAAAAAGGAAAATTGAAGTGTATGCGCGTTTACAAACGTACCATTTATGCATATTTTTAGTAACACATGAAACAGGTATGTTCTTGATAGATACATATGTAAAATTATTATAACTTTTTGAGAGTAATTTGACTATAGTTACCAAAATTAAAAATACACAAGCCTTTTGATGCAAATGTCCCATGACTAGGAATTTATTTCTTAAATACATTTGCAAAAGTACACTGATAAATGTTTATACAAGCAAATATGTTGCCGGATTGTTAGAAGTAGCAACAAACCGTAAACAACTAAAACAAGAAACTGGCCAAAGACAAATCTATACAAAAGTTAATATGCACTTATTTTAAATATTGAGGCATAGCTGTATATACTGATATCAAAAGACCTTTAAGTTAAATTATATAGAAAAAAGCAAGGTATAGAATAGTGTGTATGGTATGATCTCATTTGTATAAATTTACACATGTAAATATAAACATGTACTAGAAAGATATACAATAAACTCATGAAAGTGGTTGTCTGTGGGAGGGATGGTGGGGAATGGAACTTAGGTTTGGTGATCTAAGAGAATTTTAGCTTTCTTATGTTTTATTTCTTTTATTTAAAAAGACTCAAAGTTAATATAATTTGATATTAATATTGTTATTTATGGGTTTGCTAGAATCTGGTGTTTGTTATAGTATAATTTGAAATTTCTGCATTTTAAATTTTCCCAAAGGTAAATAAATTTCTCAAAAAAACCCAAACTCATAGAAAAGCATTAGTGAAGATAAGTATATAACCTTATAAAAAACAATAACAAAAAAAGCAAAATAAAAGTGAAACAAAATGAAAAACTAACTTCTTACCCGGAAGATTTGTAGAACATTTCAGAAATTTCCAGAAGGCTTACATCTATATTTAGTATTATTGTCTTCTCGAAAACCACTCAAATGAGAAACTAAATATGTAACTTAACTTAAAAAGTAGGTATGCCTTTTTGTCTCAAAGTTGCCATCAAAATTCAGTCTCTTTTCTCTGCTTCTTTTCAATCCTTGAGAACAATGAAAGTTTACAAATTTACTGGCTAAAAATTTGAGACCCTAAAATGATTAGTAGATTAAGGTATTTCAGTATGCTTACCATCATCACTAAATGTTGAGTTGATCAGTATTTCTAATTTTTCTTTAGAGAATCAAATGTGTGATTCTCCTTCCATTTCCCCAAAATATATCACCACACCAAGTTACATGTTCTGTGCTTTTATGTTTTTATTGAGCCATGAAGATAAAATCCTGTTTTAATATTTGCATAGATATAAAATTTCTACTATTGATATTTTTTAATATGTAATTATTTCTAGGATCCGAAGAAGATGATGAAGTTGTGGCAATGATTAAGGAATTGTTAGATACTAGAATACGGTATGTACTCCTCTCTCTCTACCTGAAGTCAAATGCTGCAGAGGCAACTTTCATTATAGCAATATACTTTTTTTTTTAAAGGTAGAGTCTTGCTCTGTCGCCCAGGCTAGAGTGCAGTGGCATCATCATAGCTCACTGCAACCTCAAACTGCTGGGCTCAAGCAATTCTTCTCTGTCTCCTGAGTGGCTAGGACTACAAGTGCATGCCACCATGCTTGTCTAATTTTTCTGTTTTCTTGTGGAGATGGGGTCTTGCTCTTGCTCAGGCTGGTCTTGAATTCCTGGCCTCAAGCAATCCTCCCATCCTGGCCTCCCAACGTGGTAGGATTACAGGCGTGAGCCACCATACCTGGCCTCGTTATAGCAATATACTTTCGGTTGTCCGTGAGATTATAGTAAAGTTTCAAAACAAGTACAAGTTAATGAAAATTGAAAATTACTGAGAGAGTATATTTTAATTGTTCTTCCTACATAAAATAAGTGTGTGAGGTAACATACATGTTAATTAGCTCAATTTAGCCATTCCACAGTAAATATATATTTCTAAACATCATGTTGTACGTGATAAATATATATAATTTTTATTTGTCAATTAAAATAATTAATCACAAAAGAAAAGTAAGCCTAACACTCGGAAATTTTCCCCATAAGGTACTTGCATATTCTTAGCTGCATAGAGAAAGAGGCTAAGAAGTCAATAAAAAAAAAAGCTGGAAAGCAGAGCAGAGTTTTGGCAGTCTTATGGTACTGAGGTGAGGGACAAAAATTGTGGTTTAGGATCTGTCAAGGAGCTAGAGCCTCAAGAAACAACCAGGCTTTTGTTTGGGCTCCCAAGAGAACTATACCCATAAAATGAGGGCATACCAAAGGTAAACCAAGCTTACAAAACTGTAGTCCAGTATTGTCAGCTTAACTCCAGAGTAGATTGAGCTGTTGCCAGAAGATAAGATGAATTCTTTGTGATGTGATATAATCCCAAGTCACTTCAATGTTTCATACACAGTGTCTATCATTCAGTCAAAAATTGCTAGGCATACCCAGAAATTAGACCGATGGAAAAGAAAACAGATCCATAGGCAACCTAGATGTTAGAGTTATGATATATGGTTATTTATTTATTTAGAGACAAAGTCTCACTCTGTTGCCCGGGCTAGAGTGCCGTGGCATCAGCCTAGCTCACAGCAACCTCAAACTCCTGGGCTTAAGCAATCCTTCCGCCTCAGCCTCCCGAGTAGCTGAGACTACAGGCATGCACCACCATGCCTGGATAATTTTTTCTATATTTTTTTTTTAGTTGGCCAATTGATTTCTTTCTATTTTTTTTTTTTTTCATAGAGATGAGGTCTCACTCTTGCTCAGGCTAGTTTCGAACTCCTGACCTTGAGCAATCCGCCTGCCTCAGCCTCCCAGAGTGCTAGGATTACAGGCGTGAGCCACTGCGCCCGGCTGATATATGATCTTTAAAATAACTGTGACTAAAATAGAAAATAGATGACAAGATAAAGAATTTCATCAGAGACCTGTAAATTACAAAAATAGAGATAGTAATTCTGGAACTAAAAAATATAATAACTGAACTCCTTAGCTTAGGTTAACATTGGATTGAACATAGTTGAAGAGATGATTAGTGTACTGGAATATAGGTCAAAAGAAAATATTCAGATTGAAGCACAGAGAAAAGAAAATGGGAAATATAGGGAAAAAGCATGAAAGATATAAAGTACATGGCAAAAAAGTTCTTGCCATTGTAGGGTTTTAAATATTTCTAGAATTAAAATGTGTGACAATATATAAAAGGTAGTAGGTTAAAAAAAAGAAATGTTCTAAAGTCTTGCCATTGTTTGGGTAGTGGTAAAAGTACTAATTTATAATAAAGTCTAAGAAACCAAGTAGGCATCTTATAGGGTAAACAATAAATATTAAAAGACTGTGTAACAAAGAAGCCTATAGCGGAGAGAAATAGAATAATAATTTAAAAAACTCAAAAGAATGCAAAATAGGAAACAAATAGTAAGATGGTAATATAAACCCAAATTTGTTAGTAAGTTACATTTAAATGTACATGGGTCGATTAACAAAGATAAGATTGTCAGAGTGGATGTCAAAAAAAAAAAAAAAACCAACTATACACTGTTTATAAAAGACATATACCTTAAATATAAGGATATAGAAAAGTTGAAAGTAAACCAGTGGAGCAATCTACAGCATTCAAAGAATGAATAAGTGAAAGCTGATGTAGTTATACAGATGTCAGACCAAATGACCTTAAAGCTTATAGAGATAAAGAGAGATCTTTCATAGTAATATAAAGGTAATTTCTATCAGGAATATATACTGATCTAAAACATGCACCTAATAACATAGCTTCAGAATAAATGAAGAATACAATTGACCCTTGAGCAACATAGGTTTGAACTGTGTGGGCCCATTTATATGTAGATTTTTTTAAACCAAACACAGATTGAAAATACAGTATTTGTGGGATGTAAAACTCACGAATATGGAGGGCCAGCTGTGGGACTTGAGCGTGTGTGGATTTTGGTATACTCACGGGTCCTGGAACCAATCCCCTGCGTATATCAAGGACAACTGTATTTGACAAAACTAAAAGGAGAAATAGATAATCCATAGTCATGGTATGAGACTAACACATCTCTCTCAATGATAAATAGAACAAGCACATAAAATAATCAGTGAAGCTGTGAGAGTTTTCAACACATGAATAACAAATTTGACTAAGTTGACATAAATAGAATGCTGTACTCAACAAGAACAAAATTTTATTCTTTTCAAGTATACCTGGAACATGTACTAAAAGAGACAGTATGCTAGATCATCAAGCAATCCTTAACAAATTTCAAGGATCGAAATCATTGAGAATATCGTTCTCTGACTACAATGGGATTAAGCTAGACATTACTTACTAAAAGGTAACTATAAAATATATATTTGGAAACTAAGCAGTGCTCTTCAAATAGACCTATCGATCAACAAATCACAAAGGAAATTTGAAATAGGAGAATATCTGTATCACCTCAGTGTAGGCAAGTATATTTTTTTTCATAGGACACAAGAAAACAGAAAAATAGGGCAAATACATATAAATTGGACTACAGTAAAATTATGACTTTCTCTTTCAAGACATCTTTTCATCAAAAGATGCATTTACAGTGAAAAAGCAAAGCACAGAATATTTACAGTGCACATATGACAGTATTTATAAAGAACTCTTACAAATTGGTAAGAAAAAGACAATTATATAGAGACTGGAGCAGGCAGTCCACAAAAGACAATAACCAAATAGGCACTAAACATATGAAAAAGGTGGTTAACCTCATTAGTCATTATAAATATTCAAATTTAAATTACAATGAAATATTAGTACAAATCCACTAGAATGGTTAAAACCATTAATGTTGACAACACCAATTATTGGAGAGGATGTGGAGCAATAGGAACTCTCATACACTGCTGGTGGCAATATAAGTTCATATAACTTTGGAAAACAATTTGGTAGTATCTATTAAATCTGAACATATTCATATTTTTGATCCAGCAATTTCACTCTAAGCTATATTCCCAGTAGTAATATATATGTATACCAAAAAAATTTACAAGAATCTCCATAGCTGCATTATTTGGAAAAGCCAAAAACTGGTATTAACCCAAATGTCCATCAACAGTAAAATGGATAAATAAATTTTGACATATTTACTTAATGGAATACTGTGCAGCAATGAAATTGAATGAACTAGTACTACACTCAACAACACAAGTGAATTTCATAAAGAGCAAAAGAAGCCAGATACAGAAGAGGAATTCTATGTGATTTCTAAGTAGAATTTATATTTATAAATTACAAAGTTCAAAAACAAAGATATCAATGGTGACAGAAATAGGGGTAGTGGTTATGTTTGGTTTGGGGGTACTGATTAGAAGGAAGCATAGAGGGGACTTCTTGGGTGCTGGTATTCTATTTCTTGGTCTGGGTGGTAGTCACGAATGTGTTCACTTTGTAAAAATTGAATTATACATACATGATTTTATGCATTTTTCTATATTAATGTTATATTTCAATGAAAAGTTTACGTGAATAAAAAGAAGCCAGCATGCATCAATCTTCCTCTTCCTTTGCTCAAATGAAGTGAATGAGTATATCTTAGGTAATCACAATAATTATTAGGAAATTTGAAATCTTAAAAAGATTGTTAATAAGCAAAAGAAAATATAAGTAAAGTAAATATTTTTATGAATGAATTTTGACATTTTATCTGAAAGTTAAAAAAATTAAGATTACAAGTAAGCTTTAGCCACAGTTACTGTTCTCTATTATAAAAGTAGCTCTAACTTTGTGAATTTTTTCAACATAAAATTTAAGCTCTGAGCTGCATTAAAGTTTTTCAATGAAAACTTCTATTTTAAAAAATATATCATAAATATTCTGTGACCACAGGCCGACTGTGCAGGAAGATGGAGGAGATGTAATCTATAAAGGCTTTGAAGATGGCATTGTACAGCTAAAACTCCAAGGTTCTTGTACCAGCTGCCCCAGTTCAATCATTACTCTGAAAAATGGAATTCAGAACATGCTGCAGTTTTATATTCCAGAGGTAGAAGGTGTAGAACAGGTATGTCAGTATTACTTACATGACAGTTTAGGTTTAATATTAAGATAAACATTTGAAAAGAAAAGTTCATGACCTAATTTTTTTCTTCAAGGGCTAGATCTTTGTGTTGCAATTTGTATCACACTTGAGGTCTCCTTATTTTAGAACTTTAGTGTTATGAGAACCTACTATGTGCCAGGCATTTTCACAAATATTACCTCATTTAGTTTCTAATAACACAGTGCTTTCAGTAAGTCATTCCCATTTTGTATATAAGGAAACTGAGACTCAGAGGGCATACTATTGCTCTGATTGTATAAGCAATTATGAAAAGGGGAGTCAAAACATCATGTAATTTTTTTTTATAGCTGAGACTTAAAAGTCTTTAGTGGAAGAGCTCCACCACATCTTATTTATCCACTTCTTGTTCTTGAACATGCAGGCAAGAAGCTCATTGAGAAATCATACTTTGTTGTATAGTAAAACAGAGTACTGAGTAGAGTTCTAGGGCTTTATAGCATGATATCAACATTTTTTTTCTGCCAACATACCTAAGGAATATAACATAGCACCTCCTCAGCAGTAATAGTGACTCTCACTGCAGTGATTCTCAACCAGGCTGCTGGCCTTATGAAGAGATTAGCAAGGAGGGGAAGAATGTGTGGAAATTAGAAGTCTGAAAAAACTCCTTATGTAATTCTGTACCCTTAACGACTCTTTTGAGAATCACTCATCCCTGAGTAGTATTAACATTCATCTTTTTGGTCCAATACCTGCCATTTCCTCTTTGAAGTCCTTATCAGTCCCCCATTTGGAATGAAGCTTCACTTTGACTTGTCCAAAGCTTCTTTTTGTGTGTCTGTTTCAGCTTTATGTTTATGTGGGAACGCCCTGAGAGACTTGAAATCATATCTAGGTCTTTGTATTCCTCTGCAACCACTAGCCCTGTGTTTTATAAATGTCCTGTGTATACTTTGTATTAAATAAGTATTTAGGAATATTATTCCAAATTTAGGGATAATTTTGCCTAAAATATTATTTATTGACAAAATTCTTTGGATTGGGTGTTGCTGAGATTCGATATAAAGTATTAATTTCTTGAAAGCAATACCCATTTTTACTCAACCCAAAAGATACACTGTGAAAGAATTGTTTTTCCATTGATTGTCTCAGATCAGAACTAGATTCATGTAGATTTTTTTTTTTAATTTATTTTTCTTCCATTATCTTTTGTATGTCTTTTTTAAAAATTGCATTAGTTGACACTTCGGTGACTTTGACAAAGGAACATTTTTATTCGCTTGTTCAGGGTGGGGTGAAGAATTGGCCTTGAGATTATAAATTTGAATTGGCATTTAATTGTGGTAGGTGTGGTGAAGATAAAAAATATTCTTAGGTTTATATAACTCTTTTCCTCTCCAGAGGAGTTAGTCTTTATTATCTTAGTAATATATTAACTTATGGAAAGATAGTCACCTTTTCATTTTTTCTTCAAGTATTCATTAGTATTTTTTTAACCGAAAGTCTTTACATTTTTCTAAGGTTTACAATGATCTTTTATCTGAATAAGACCAAAGTAATTAGTTGCTAATATGCTATTTGTTTGTTTACTTTTTTTAGGGATTCATTTTTATAAAAATAAATGTTTTTGCAATAATTTGATATAGCTCCACAGAATATATTTAAGTAAATAAGATGCTTTCGGGAAAAAAAAAAGACAAAAATTCAATTATATTAGTCTTATGCCTAGAGAATACCAGTTAATTATTTATTGTCTTCTCTGCCCAACTGAGACTCTGCTACTGGAAGCCTCTCTTAAGACAAGGAAAGAGACCAGTGCTTTAGTTAATTAGCAAATATTTAATTTACTTTTATGTTGTTAGGATACCAGGTTATGATTCAAACCTTGTGCTTTGTGGCTGTTGATAGATTCATTCTTACTAGATTGCCATGCATTGTTATAGATTAGAGTATATCAGGTAAGCAAGTAATATTAAAATCAGGAAAACAGCAGAATCTAATTCTTTTCTTAATTTTTAAATATTCTTTGTTTTTTGGTTTTAGGTTATGGATGATGAATCAGATGAAAAAGAAGCAAACTCACCTTAAAATAATTTGGATTTTCTTTGGGCACAAAAGTTGGACTTGTTGACAATATATACCAAGATTTTATTATTAATATGCTGAGGAACTTGAGGATTAATAAAATATACCCTTTCTTCAGAGAATGATATATAAATGTTGCATGTTTGCTTTACCTCATTTGAGTTATTTATAACATCCTGAATCATCTTCTGTACATGTGGATTTTTTCCAGGGATATTTTTATTTTTGTACCTCATTTCTCATGGTTCCTTCTTTGCATATGTGTAAAGCAGTTTAAAATACATTTTCCCCACCTAATTTATTTACTTTTTAAATACAGAAGTAAATAGAATGCTTTTTAAAATATTCTAAAATGGCTGAGCTTTTTGTGAGATGTCTGAAACGATTTTTATTGATGTTTATAGCTTGTTTTTAAAAAATAATAATTCTGGTTTAAAAATGGTATCTGGCTACTAGCCCCCAATGTAGTAGTCATAATATCTCACTAAAAGACCCCCCCCCTCAAAAATCATAATGCTAAAAACTCAAAAACGCAATTCTAGAATCTAGACAAAATTGCCATTGGTTATGAGATAGCAGAATGAGAAAAACTGCCTCAGTATGCCTAGCCTTTACCTTATGAAGCAGAATCTCTGCAAAAAAGATGAGAAACTGTTTTGGTCCTTGTTCTATTGGCTTCTTTTGGCTCAGAGATCCACAGTCTGTGCCATGATGGAAATTTGGACAGTTACCTTTCCACCATAGGGGTATTGCGTTTTCAGGTAGCCAAGATAGCATATTTTAGCCTTCTCTTTCTCATTTTTTTATAGTAATTCAGAGATAGCAATTCACAGAAAATACTGGGAGAGGAAAGATGGGAAAATAGCAGTGATACATTGCATCTCTGGATTCTAGTCTGCAAAAGTGCAGAGATTAAGATAGTAATGGAAACAGAAAGAACTCTAGCAGTTGTTAGTGCTGGGAATTGAAGTTTTTAGTTTTGTCCTTTGGTTAACTAAACTAGACAGTGGGGTTTGAGAACTTATTCCTTAGCTATCCTAAATGAATTTAGTTTAGACATTGGGAATTGGTTTGCAAGCAAGGCACCTTACCTGCCCTTTAGTTGAAGCTATAGGAAATTGAGATTGTAGAAGAGATGCAGTTAATGGCAAGTCTTGGATATGGCCACAAAATAAGTGGCTGAGATGGGTAGAGGATTAGATTATTAAAAGAGAAATTATGGAACTGAAAGGCCAAGGTATTGGAAAGATTTTCTACATAAGGGGACATCCATGAAGAACAAGGAGAAAAGGTGGGGTAGGAACATTCTAGGCATTAAGAATGGTGTAATCAGAATTGAAAGTGTGAAATGCATTTGGGAACTGTTAAGAAGCTAAGTATGGCCTGAGTACAAAGTAGAACTACTTAGCTGGAAATGATGCAGAAGTAGGCAGTGGCAGTGTGGAGAGTGCTTGAGAAATTCCTGGTTGCCTACCCAATATACACCTCTCCTTGTTAAGGGAGGCCCTCTCAGTAGATCCCACCTCAGTCTGGGAGAAGAAGTTATAACTTGTCTAAACCAATCATTTTAACTCCATTTCTCTATGGTAATCATTAGTCTAGGGGTAGTCATATGACCCACCTCTGGCCAGTCAGCTGTAAGAGAAAGTCTGTTGCAGAATTCTGGAAAGATTTTCTTTGCTGATTGAGAGAGAAAGAGAGTTAATCCCTGGAAAGAAGGCTCTTTTCCCATCCATTTCTTTCCTTCCTGCTTGGTACACTAGTGTGAGGTGCCCAAAGCAATGACAGTCAACTTACAATCATTACGAAAAGCTGGTCCACTGAGAACAGCAAGGAGGAAAGAAAGGGTCTGGATCCTTGAAGACATTGTTGACTCTTGAGCCAGCCCAGGAATCACCCACTTCCAGGGTTTATATGATTTGAGATAAATGTTTTTCTTGTTTTGGCCACTGTTCTGAGGCATTCTGTAACTTGAAGCTGATTGCCTTTTAACAGGCAAAGAGACTGGTAAATCATGGAGGACTTGGTAAATACTTTTACTGTTTTTTCATTTGTGGCAGACTGCCAAATGTCAACCTCAAAATGAAAACAAATTAATAGTATTTTTCAATTAATTAAACTATTGTTCAAAGAATAAAATGTATAGTTTAATCAGGTTACAGATTTTAAGTATTTATTCTTAATTTCCCCTGATACGATCCCAAAGAAAGAAAATAATCATTCACTATTAGTTATGTTTAGCTAAGACAAAAACAGAAATTAAAAATCCCCCAAAATGTAAAAAATATTTTTACATGAAGTATTCTTGAAAACACTTTATAAATAAGGGACATTTCAGTAAGTATTTGAAACTAAGTTTATTGGTCAAGAGTAAGACAGCTAGTTGGAGGATTTTTCACCAATCAAAATAAGGATGCCACCCTGTGCAAAATGACACAGTCATATGGGAGCAAAATATATAAAAACAGCAAACTTTCTTTGAGCGTTCACTATGTGACAAACACTGTGCTAAGCACCATACATTTCCGAAGTCATTTAATCCTATGAGATAGGTAGCTATTATTGTGCCCATTTCCATGGACTGGAAGGTGGAGGCACAGAAGCACATTTTCCATTGCCACATAACTTCAGTGGGAAAGCCAGGAACATGAACTCTGGCATTCTGGCTGCAGAGCCTGTGCACATTGCTGCTATACTATTCCACCTTAAGGGAGCTAGGCCCACATAACCCTCCTGGGTATTCCTACTTTAGGGAGGAGAGAAGCTTTTCTTGCTTTCATAGGTGTTTTCTAGTGGGAAAGAGTCTTTTCCATCTCTTTTACTTAATCCAGAACCACAGCAGGTAGAAGCAATGGTATGTACATGTGTGTCCATTTTTTTGTGCAGGAATATGAAGCCAGTTGCTGGAGAATCTACATTCCAGTGGGAATCTACACTCCTCTTGGGAAACTCCAGGCTTATATTGCCTTTTCCCACATCAGAAGTATCTATGATAACTCCACAGGGGCTTACAGGCTATCCAGAAATGACTTTTGTGTCCCCTGAAAGAAAGCCTAGAAAGTAGTACTTTTTCTGTGTCCTGACGTTTTTAGTGATCTTTCAGCTCTAGGCAGCTGAATGGTCTGCCCCTTATTGTGGCTCTGATCACATCCTACAGGACAGAAATAGTAGGTTAAAGATAGGACCAGTTAATCTCATGGTTTTCAATTTGTTGACTTTCTTGGCAGTAGAATGAGTTTCTTTCTAGCAGAGCTAGAAAACTCTGCCCCAGCTTCTGCCTACTTGAAAAATCTGCAACCACTCTAGAGAGGAATATTAAGGAGAGTACAGGCGGTCCCCGGGTTATAGGTGTGATACGTCTCTGAGAACGTCTTTAGGTCAGATTTATATGTAACTCAGATCCCTGATGAATAGTGCATATACAGTAATAATAATAACAATACTATAATGGCTCATATGTGGTAATAATACAGTAATAGTAATCCTGTACTGTAATAGTAAGTTACAGAAACATGTGCTTTCTTTTAATTCAAACAAACAATATAAAAACAAACTCATATAAAAAGTTTAGATAGGAGATAGGAGAAATTTCAAATAAGAATATTAAATGTTAACATTCACCTAAATGTCATATCAATGCTAGGCTAATAGGAATGTTATGTTTATTTTGATCTTCTAACCAAATCAATAATAACCTTTCCATTTCAATAATTAATCTACTATGCTGCTTAGTAATAACTGAGGCTTTCATAGGAGCACTGCCTTTCACATGTTCCATTATTCTCACCTTGTCCTTTATAATTGTTCCTATAGTTGAGTGACTTAAGCCTAATGCTTTCCCAATGAATGATGGCATCTGGCCTTTCTCCGAATACTTAATTATTTCTACTTTCATTTCCACTATAATCACCTTTCTCTTCCCTGCAGGCTCACCTGGATTTTCATGGACTTTCACTTTGGAGGCATGGTCATAAGGGTAAACACACATTCACAAAATTGAATAAAAAAGTTAAGATGGAAGTGATGCTGTGTGTGACTATATAAACAATGCAACTAGCTGCTGGTGTAAGATGCTGTGCCAATGAACCACTTACGCCATGTGGGTTTGTTTACATGTGTGGGAGAAATTAGTTCCCAAATTATTAATTTAATTATTTAATTATAAATTATCCTTATGCGGAGCCTTGGGAGCCTGTTTGTAAGTATGGAACACTGTAAGTGGAGTCATCTGTGACCTGAGGACTGCCTGTACTACTTCTAGATAGACTTAGCATCCTTTGTCCTCAAGCCTAAGGTTTCCTGGGGGGCAGTTAAACCATGTTCACCTGATGTAGTGGGCATCTTTTGTTTGTGCCTTCTTCATTCTTTTAGCAACATCTTCCCTTTCCTTTGAAGGACTGCTCCCCCTTCCTCTATATCAAGAGTCCCCAACCTATGGTGAGTTGTATAATTATTTCATTATATATTACAATGTAATAATAATAGAAATAAAACACACAATAAATGTAATGTGCTTGAATCATCCTGAAACCATCTCTGCACCCCCCCCCCCCAGTGTGTGGAAAACCTGTCTTCTATGAAAATGGTCCCTGGTGCCAAAAAGGTTGGGGACCACTGCTCTATATGGCTACATGACTCTATGGCTCTAGTGGAGCTGTCCTACCACAATGTCCTGTCCTCTTTGACACAGGAATGGGGCATATGACTCACATTGGACTGATCAGAATATTTGCCTACAATGTAAAAAATGAAGATGAAGGAATGGCCTCTCTCTTTTCCCTTGGACTGCAAGTTATAAAGATGTGATTCTAGAGCTATTTAAAAGTCATTTCCAGCCGGGCGTGGTGGATCACGCCTGTAATCCTAGCACTC